>JBBPPF010000515.1:0-18668 GCA_038091815.1 Leccinum obscurum | reverse complement strand
AATATTCCAGTTGAAATTACATGGAAATATGGCTACAAATATCAAGGTATTACAGAGAATTATCAGAATGATTTGAGGGGACTATTAGTTTGTAGATAATATCAGGTTTTTCATCTAATACTGATAATACTTCCTATTATCAAGTTTTCTTTGATATTATTGACAATTCCTGGTAATTATCCACAGGGGGTGTTTCCTGATGTAGGCGGAGCGGACATCTAGTCCGGTGAGGTGCCAATTTTCTAAGGTGGAGAGGGCGAGCATACACTGCACCGTCTCAAATCTCACTACTGGGCAGAATATTTGGTCGTAGTCTAGACCTTCAACTTGGGAGAAACCCTTGGCTACTAGCTGGGCTTTCTTTCGACCATCGGACTTGACGTCAAATACCCATTGGTTCTTTATGACTTTACAGCCGGTAGGCCGATCGACTATTTCGTAGACCTTACGATCTTTGAAGATTTGGAGCTCGTCTTCACAAGCTTTGCGCCAGAGTTTTTGCTCATCAGCGGGGAGCTTTTCTATGTCACAGAATGACCATTCGTGGTAGTTGACATCGGAGACCAGATAGTCCGGTCCAAGTGGTATAGCTTTGGAGGTGAGAAATGCAAATAATGCATCTCCCCCTTCCCGTGTCAGGCATTCAACGTCGTCCTCAGAAGGTGTATTCACCATGCACCGGCGTCAGATTTCCAACCTTTCACTTGTGCATTGTACTGAGTATGGATGTAATGCAAAGAATTGTTTAACGACCTTCAGTGTCTGGTCCTTAGTCCAGCTAGGGGTTACCCAAGTGGAGGAAGTAATTGAATCATCATAGATGATGACGGCATACTGGTAATGGTGGTAAGACTCTACTTTGAAGAACTTCAGGTCAGAGTGTATCAACTCAAAGGGAGCGGTAGCCCGCATTTCGCTATGAGGAAATGGTCGGTTTGGTTGCTTTCCGAGTTCGCATCCCGGACAAAGAGGAGTCTGGGCAGGGATATCTATCTCAGGAAAGTCTTTTGTATTCTTTCGAGCGGCTTTGAGCACATCTTGAGATGGGTGACCAAGCCACTGGTGCATTGTGTCATAGTCCACAGAGGCCATCGTTAGATTTTTGGCATGTGGCCGGACTGTCAGAGCATGGATCCAGTACATGGTATCATTTCTTTCGGCTGCACTTGTCATAGAACTCAATCCGGTCTATAGTAGTCCGGAGTGTAAGACAGTTGTCCACTTTGAGTAGAGTGCCCATAGAAATGAGTTGGCAGATTGGCATATAGATGACCGGCAATAACCGCACATGTATGCCATCAAATTCTATTATCACAGTGCCTATACCAGTGATTGGTGCTTTGCCATTGGCGGTTTGCGAATAGCGGGGCATGGAGAATTTTGAGTATTCGGCGAAGTCCGATATCTCATTTGTGAAGTGGGCCGATGCACCAGAGTCCAGTAACCAGGAGTCCGGTGGAGGTCCGTGGTGTTCATGTGCTCGCTCTTTTCCTTTACTAGTGGTGTTCTCACATTTATCACATATTGTGAATTTCGGAGTTGTAGGAATGTCCATTTGGCTAGCTACTACAACTGATGTACGGGAACAAAAAGTAGTTTGGTCCGGTCTGGTCCGGTCCTCGGTCTTTCGTCGGTCCTAGGACTGGACCTTTAAACACTAACAAAAAGTATATACCATCTGTGGCGATGAAGACCGCACAACAGTGTCAGTGTAGGCTGGACTAGAAGAGCTAGCGGCACACCATTCGTCCGCAGCGGGGTAAAACTGCATGAGGTATTCATCCTCATCTTCTCTGAGGGCTTGAAACAGCGTCATCATCGACTTCCATGATGGCAGTAGACTCAGCCAGCGCAATGCGCTGTGTCTCTTCAAGCCTGTCGATGAGATGGGGAGAGGACAGAGTATCGCCGGCCCTCCAGCAGACACGGCGGGAGGAAGTCTGGTCAAGGGTACAGACTGTCTCGAATGTCGGAGTGACATCAAGGTGGCAGGCGAGGCTGATCACGGTGGGGGTCTGCGGGAAGGCAGGAGGGCCGAAGTACTGCGAGCCGGTGGTGTTAGCGCTACAGCGAGGATCGACGGCTGGAGATGTGAAGGCGGAGGAAGTGGGGTCAAGAATGACTGGCTCCCCCACGAAGTTGGTGAACATGAAGGAAGTGGAGGTGGCGGAGGCGTCGTTAGACTTTGCCTTCTCATACCGCTCTTTCCTCTTCTGGTTTCCACCTTTGGAACACTTGCCAGAGTGCCGGCGGCACTTCTTGTCATTGTCTTTCGACTGTGTGCCTTGCTGCTGATCACTGAATTTCGGGTCAGCGCCTTTCCGTTTGACCGCAGAGATCTTGTACATGGCCTGATGGCCCGATTTATCCTCAGTGGGCTTACGGCGGCTTGCATATTGCTGCCACGCGGCCACGGTCATCCGCTCTAAGTTCTCCATGGAGAGAACATTCTCACCGGCATTTTGATTAGCCGGTGCAGTCGTGGGAGTACCGGTAGCGGCCAGAGTCGATGGCGCGTTGGAGATAGAGCACACATTAAACATCTGTGAGGTGAACTCCACGTAGCACGGGAGTTTTGCAAGCGTGATCATTGATTGGATCTTGGCCGGGACTTCATAGTCAAACTCCTTAAGAGTGACAAAATGGCTGTTGAGTTTGGCTGGGCAGGATGGTTATTGTCCGGTATCTTTAGTCCGAGCATAGCAGTGAATTTGGAGTAGGCAGAGGAAATGGACAGCGAGTCGTATTGCGACTTCAGGGAATCCCATAGGACCTGAGTGACCTGGATCGATTCAAAGTGTCCCATGATGTTGGGGGCGATGTGGAGTTGCATCAAGCCAAGAGCACGGTTGTTGTTGTCATTTCAATCCTCTATGGCCTTTTCCTCGGCCGGAGTAGCGGCATCTGCATCGGCAGGTGTGGGCCAGGGCCGGGACATTTTCAGCCAATAGCCTTGCGATTGGAGATATGTGGTCATATCACGTGCCCATTTCTTGTAATTGTTCCCATTGAGCTTCGCAATTTCTTTGAGCTGGGAAGACATTTCGGTGTTTGGGTGGGGATTGTGTGTGCCAGTGATCTACCAGAGATAGATGTCAGCATATTCCCATCTAAAATAAGAAGGTCAGAACGTAAGTCCAAGCCCGCTGGACGTCCAGAGCTCCTTAGATTGGAGGAACATAGTCTCCCCCTGCCTGGAGCAGTGGTGGTCATGCCACACGAGCAAAATAATCCACATCAGTGTGGTGTCTGGTGTTTCCGCACAGGACGACCATTTGTCCACCTTGGTCATACTACACAGGCGAAGTAATCCACACCAGTGGGTTGTCCTGCGTTTCCGTACAGGACGACCGGAGGTTTTGCCAGTGCTTTAATAGCACCGTAGGCAGTCACCGAGTGATATCAAAGTGTTTCCACATCACGACGTCACTCGGGGCTCATAACCTGTTTGAGGGTATAGAAATTACCACTCGGGACTCACCTAAATGTCTTGTTTAGAGACGCTGCGATAGTATTAGGACAGGAGTGCTTATTCCATGTGAATGTATCTACACACTATATATACTGAGTTACACGGTCCAGGGAATGTACTACTTAAGGTAGTCCGTGTGAGTATGTAAGTAGTCTGGTCAGTCCGGTACGGACTAAGGGCAGACTAGTGTCGGACCCAGTCGGACTGGTGTTCTTTTAGAAGTTATATGACTTCTAATAGTGCAGCCGAGGGGTTCAAACATAGAACCAAAGAGGAAAAGATAAAGGAAGTAAATCTCTAGTAGAAAACTTACTAGGAACATGTGAATGGATTGAGAGAAGTAACTTGATAGAGTTGTTGATGAGAGTAGTGAATAGAAGTGGTGTGAAAACAACTTAGATTGAATGGACGTCTGGGTCCATCTTATATACTACATGGTTTGTTTGTACATGTTATAGTATATAGAATGTGGTGGAATATTCTATAAGAGTCTAGCCAATAGCATATGAGACTCTTATCATGATATGTAAGCACCTAGTCATATCCGAGTCATATGGACTGTGGATGATGTCATAATGAGTCATGATCAGTAAGCTGATCAATAAGCAAAGTAATGAGATATGAGTCATCATAGAAAATGAAAGAATAGTCTAGAAGTAAGTTCTAGACCGATGACTAAACAATTAAGTCTAATTGTTTCAACACTCCTCCTCATTGAGATGATGATCACAATGGTATTAGATCTTGGATGGATAGTTGATGAGACCAAGTCGTAAACAACCAAGTCGAATCAAAAGTGACATTCTTTGTAAAGATGTCTGCTTGTTGGTCATTAGTAGGAACATAGAACAATTCAAGTTGTTTATGTTCTTGAACCGCTTCGCGAATATATTGATATTTTATCACTAATGTTTTGAACGTCCTTCTTGAGCAGGATTTTCAGCTAAGAACATAGCTCCTTGATTATCACAGTTTAGCAGTAATGGATGATGAATCTCATGACCTATCTCTTTAAAGAGATTACGAATCCAAACAAGTTGTCTGGCTGATTCAGTCATGGCAATATATTCCGCTTCTGTTGATGATAAGACAACAACTTTCTGATGTCTTGAACACCAGGAAACGATGGCGTCTGTAAGGAAGATACAATAGCCAGTTGTAGATCATCTTGTTTCAAGGTCACCAGCCCAATCAGTATCACAATAGGTTGTAAAACTTGCATCTTTTGCTAATCTGTTGTATGTGATAGACACATCCTTGGTATAAGCAAGATATCGAACAATGTAAAGTGCTCGATTGAGGTGATCCTCAGAAGGATTTGTGGAAAATTGTGACATCTTGATTACCACATAAGCCAGGTCTGGGCATGTTCCAAGCATGATATATAAAAGAGATCCGATCACAGATTGATATTGAGATCTTCGTTTAGGATCTTCTTTCTGTTCATTAGGACTCGGATTATATCCGGAAGGAAGTGGTGTACGAGCATGTTTACAATTCTCTAGCTTGAAACGTTCAATAACTTTTTCAGCATAGGAAATTTGATCAAGTCTCAGAGTTCGTTTCTTACGATCTCTGGTAATATGCATGCCAAGATATTCTTTTGCATCGCCAAGTATCCGTGATTCCAAATGATCTGTAAAGATCTTTATATGACAATCAATGAGTTTGAGGTTAGAATCCATAAAAAGAGCATCGTCAACGTAAACTACAAAGATGATCTTGTCTTTGCCTATATATTTGATGTAGACACCAGGATCTGATATCGTACGTTTGAATCCCATTTCTACAAGGGATTTGTGTAGAGCTTTGTTCCATTTGATGGCTGATTGTTTGAGTCCATAAATGGATTTTCGTAGGCGACAAACTTTGTTTTCTTTGCCTTTTTCGATGAAACCTTCTGGTTGAATCATATATAGCTCCTTGTTGTTGTCAAGTTCTCCAAAGAGAAATGCTGTCTTGACATCTAAGGCTTTGATCTCCCAATCTTCTAGGGCTGCTAAAGCTAGGAGAAGCCTGACGGTTTCAAACCGTGCAATGGGGGAAAAAGTTTCTTCAAAATCTATTCCGTAGATTTGTGTAAAGCCTTTTGCAACATATCGAGCTTTCTTGCGACTGTCACTCTTTGTTACATATACCCATCTTCCTGTAATGGGTTTATGACCTGGAGGTAGATCTGCTAGATCCCAAACATGTCGGTTTTTAAGAGATAACACCTCTTCTTCCATAGCTTTTTGCCAATCCTTTTGGTCTGCCGGTGATAATTTTTTAATGTCTCAGTAATGTACCAGTGTTTTACCAACAGCTATGGTAGCAGCAGAAAATGTTGATGTATCCATTTAGCACTAAAATGTTGTGCTAATGGCTCATATAATTCATTCATATCATCATTTCTATACAATGTAGGGATGGGATCTTCCGGAATTGGAGTTTGATCCATACTCAGAGTAAGAGGGGAAAGTGGAGATAACTCCTCCTGAATTGTTTCCATAGGAGTTTCTTGTCGAGACAAGTCACTTTCAATCTCTAATGGAGTTCGGTCTCCATAGGTATTATCTGGTAGGAAACATCGAATTGGAACTCTAGAAGATACTCGTGATCGAGTTCGTGGTTCCTCTGTTATCAATTATGTGGGATGATGAACATGAGGTCGAGTTGGAAATTCAGGTATTGTTTCATTTGTATGTCTCCTAGGAGCAAACCAAGGTGGTCGTGAATAAGAAGGATTCTGTTCATAGAAACGATGAAGATTATTATCTTCTTGTTCATCAGTAGGAATATCTCTGGTATCTCGAGGGATATCAGGTAATTCTTCTCCATATTCATCATATCGATCAAGTAATCATCGTTTGTGTTGATGAGTTCGTTCAGGAGAAGTATTTCGACGAATAGATGTTTCATGAATCTTTCTTCTTTGTCCATGATGATCTGGATAAGTTCCAAAAGGAGCATATTGAGAATTTGGTTGGATAGTTTCCGATGTCTCTTCACGATCATCTAATGGAATAGATAATGAAGGAAGATTTGAATGAATAGGTACTTCTTCGGGTGCTTGGGATAAATCCCAGTAATGTTCAGGGAATTTGTTTGAAGAATGTGGTGATGAGTGTCTCGAATGATCTATTGATCTATTCGGTAAAGGTAGTAATGGAAGTGGTTGTTGGAGAGCAGGTTGAGGATTAAGTGGAAATGAGAAAATCTGATCAGGATACTTTCTAGTCCCAGAATCCTCATTACCGGTCGGTAAAGCTTCTTCTTCAATATTTGAAGAGGTATTAGGAATAGAGGAAAGTTCGTCTATAGGAGTTACTTTCTTTGAACAATAAGGGAAATTTCCTTCATCAAAGGTAGCTGTTGAGGAAACAAAGATTCGTCGACATGTTGGACAATAAAAGCGATAAGCTTTAGATCCTTTTTCATATCCTATTAATATCATTTCTTCAGCCTTAGGTGAGAGTTTGTTCTGTCGTATGTCTTTAGGGATAAACACATAGGCTTTACAACTGAATACTCGGAAGTAAGAAATATCAGGTTTCTTTCCTAAGAAAATCTCAGTTGGGGTTTTCCACTTATGACGACGCATAGGTTGTCGATTATAGATGTGTAAAGCTGTTTCACATGCATCTTGCCAAAATGAATTTGGAAGACATGCATTGAGACGTATAGCTTGAGTTTTTTCCATGATGGTTTTATTGAATCTCTCTGCTCTACCATTCTGTTGTGGTAGATGAGGAACAGAGTATTGGTGAGAGATACCTTTGGACATGAAGAACTGTAAAAGATCTTGTCCAAAATATATTCCCCTCCATGGTCCGAACGTACAGAGGTAACGGAAAGACCAGTCAAGGTTTCCGCATGGAGAACCAATTCACGGAACCGCAAAGCAGTGTCACTCTTGCGATGAAGAAAAGCAAGGAAAGCGAAAGCAGAACAATCATCAATAAAAGTGAGAATCCAGCGAGCACGAGTGCGAGACTCAGTTGGAAGTTCAATAAGGTCGGTGTGAACCAGACCAAGAACGTGAGTAGAACATTTGTCAGAAGGACCAAGAGGTCGTTCATGTAACTTGCCGACTTGGCAGCCACGACAAGGAGGCGAAGATTTGTCTGATTTCAAGGAAAGTTTAGGAAGTCCAGTTGTAGAAGTAGAAAGATGTCAAAGAGCATTGTCTGAACAATGTCCAAGACGATGATGCCATAATTTTGATGAGGAAATATCTGACAAGGTATGCACTTCACTTGGAGTGATCGGTGATGACTGAAACCAATGAAGGATATCACCAGGAGATGAGGCAGTAGCCCGGATCAAAAGGTGACCTTGTTTGTCAAAGACATCAGTGGTGTTGCTGATATAAAATGTATAGCCTTGATGGGCTAATTGGTTGGTAGACAAGAGCCTGCAAGATGCTTCAGGTGATAACCAAACACCGGTCAAAGTGATAGGTTTCTTCCCAAAAGATGCTTTAAGGAGAATTGTTCCAGGTCCTGTCATTTGTATGGTTGAACCATCAGTGATTCGAGCATATTTTATATTATCTCCCAAGACCATAAAATCTGAATGGAATGGGGTAATATGATCAGAACAGCCAGAATCGATTAACCAATGATTTTTAAAGAAATCATTTGATCTCGAAACTTTCTTAAGTGATGCTATCATGTAACACCAAGAGCTGTAATCATCATTATCATAAGAGGAACAATCATTGTCCCCCCAGTCGTCTATATCAGGTACAAAATCATTCGAATGAGAAACAAAATCTCTGGAATTTAAACTGTGTTTCCAGGTACCATCCAAATTTCTCCGATTATCTCCGTGATAGCTTCCACTAACCCAGGCACTTTCTCGCCTAGCAGGGATCCATTTAGAGGATCAAAGGTCCTGCTTTTGTCTCTTGTAAACTGGTTGTTTCGAGGAAGAGGCGGTAAAAGACGAACTGTCTTGAGTCTGTAAAGACTCATCCGCATTGGCTAAAATATCTTCCATAAGAAAACACTGTGCCTCTTGTATCTGCTCGGAAGGAGAATTATTCCATCTGGAATCATTGTACAAGAAGGACATGTCTTCTTCATCGGCGTAGGTGACCATATAGTCATCCTGTGACTCGTCATATTCCATGATGGAACTCTGTTCTTCGTGTTCTTGTGGTATGATTGTTCAAGTGTCTGAAGATCCATCCAAGATCATTGATTCTTCGTCAACAGTTGATGTGAGATTGGCAAATCCCACAACATTGTTAGCTCATCCCTTTCCTTTCTTCCTATCATGACGTTTGGTGTAGTTGTCATGATTGTGCTTGCCACGAACAGCAGAAAATCCACGTCCTCGTCCTCTGTTAAATCCCCCACGACCACGTCCAGAGCTATGATCGTTATTAAAACGAATAGGAAAAGAAGGGGGACCCCCGGTATTACCGGAGTTCCAGGGACGTAGAGGGCCAGGTCCACGTTTAAGGGCCAAAGTGCGATTGGCCTGCGGCTGCTGTTGACATGGTTGGGAAGAGGAAGAAGAAGAAATGTGGTGAGCAAGACTTCGCGAGGATTGGAGACTAGATTTTTGAGTATTGATCTCCTTGGAAATACAAGGAAGAAGGGAGTCGATTGTGAAATCGGCCTCAGCAATGGTCTGAATAGCATGAGAGATCATGCCGTCGAAAGAGGGAGGGAGGCGGGAAAGAAGAATCATAGCTTTGAGGGGAGCTGGAATGATAAGACCAGCGGCATCAAGCTGTGCCAGTGTGAATTGGGAGGTGATGGTGGAAAGTCCTTCAGAGAACTTGTTCATCTCGATCCTCGTGCGAAGGAGGTCGGAAAAAATCATGAATTGACCAGGGATACCTTTCTTTCCAAAGAGGGACTCGAGCTTGTTATAGAAAGCTTGGGAAATGGAAGGTTTGACAACAGTGCCGTCTTGGACATAGTCCCAGACAACCTGTGTTTGGAGCTCCAAGGAAATGACAGTGGAAAGGAAACCCAAGATTTTACCATCTATGAGTTCAAATTTTTCTTTGTCTGCTGCGTTTCCTCAGTGTGCAGTGTGAGTAAGGTCCCCGGTAATGAATTTCCAGCCACCAAGCATTTGGAGAGGACCTCGGATAGAGGTGATCCATTGTTGGTAGTTGGAAGAACCAACGAGAACAGGAACATGAGTGGTAGCTTCTTTTGGAATGATGAAGTCGGAAGGAAGGGTAGCCATGATGATACAATGTGATGTGTTCTAAAAAGAAAAAGATAGGATCTGTAAGAAAGGATCAAAGAGATCAGCATCAAATGCATATGATAGATAGAGGGAGGAAGAAAAATCTGAAAGCATAATTTCTTCATCATCTAGGAGAAGGAACACATTTTGAGGCGTGATCTGTCCTGAACCGAGAGGTGTTGAACCTCCATCCGTTTCATCATCATCTATTTGATCCTCGTCATCCGAATAAATCGGTGAACCCTCTAATTCTTCATCTTCAGAAGTCTCGTGATCCAGGTATGTGGGAGTGTCTGAATCATGACTTTGAAGTGAAGCCTCTTCTTCATGAGCCAATGTATCGAAGTATTTCTTCATCAAATCTTTTCTCTGTTTTACTCGTCCTTGTAGCCAAAGTCTTCTTCTTACAACCTGTGTAATTTTGTAAGTATTGTGTTCTTCCTCATTGAGTTATTTTGTATCCCAGATCCAGATCCTTTCTTCTTTCGGAAAAGAAGTATTTTTGTGGCGTGTATGCCAAAGACTAAGAGGAAGGATAGTTAACGTGTTTGGTTCTGGGTTTTCAGAAACAATGTGCTCAATACTATTGAAAAATAGCATCGGAAAGAAATGAGGATTTATTACATGAGGAAAATCAGGTACTCGATCTCCATTTTCTAAAGTAGGAGTCAGGAATTGGAAGTAAGAAAGAGAAAAGTAAGGAATAAGTTTGGCATGTAGGAGAAGAGAAAGATGATTTGAATAAAGAAAGAAGGAACTACCAGGTCTAGTATGGTGCCGCTCTAGCCTTTGCTGCCTTTCGGAAGTGTATAGGCCGAGTTGTGGAGGAAGTGGCCACTGGGGATGTAAAGACACGTCCTCGATGAGGTGCCTGTATGCCAACATCCACTTTTGTTTTTCTCCTGGGACCGAAGTCTACAGGGCCTGGAGTTCTTCTGTCAATAAGTAAGACATCATGTAAGGTACCAGAAACATAATCAATGTCCTCGTAAATGTCAGTGCGGAACTGAGTAGGGTCAGGATCTAAACGAAGTTTCCTGTGAAGTTCGATCTGGTGTAAGCAATCGTACATCCAGTCTCTAGTTGAAGGATCAATTAAAAGAGAAGCTTGAACCAAAAAAGAAGTGTTCTTTGGATCCTCCAAGAACTTCGTCCGCTGCACGTGGTCAAATTCCACATTCCACTCCTGTATAGTGGGGATTTCTCCCCTGGCAAACTGTCCTACCATTGTTTTTGACTCAAACTCTTTTGGAATAAAGTTCGGAAAGACCATAGAATGGCATAGCTCCACCGACTGTTGAGAGTTGGTGGGAAAGTGGTGGTTATGAAATAGCTCGTATCCTTGCCAATGGATAAGAGAGTTCTCGACGAAGTAGTCCTCGTAATGTTGAGTGGGCAAAGCCCATCCGATTGAAGTGAGAGTAGAATAAATAGATTCGCCTTGGAAGGTGAACGTCTCAGCGCTGTTACCATATTCCTCTGGAGCCAGCCAGGTAAGAGGGGGAAGCTCCGGTTGTAGGAATAAGACCAGGGAAGAGAGGCGCTGGTATTCGGTAGCAAAGTCGACATGAGGTTTAAAGGGAATGCGAGTGCACCAGGCAAGCTCGCAGTGGACTGGCCAGTAAGCCAGGTCAGTCCAGTTGACAGTGTACCATTCAAAGGTGCACTCGAGTGCCACCATTCCTTCTGGAACATCTATGGTGACTTCGTGAGCCTGCACTTCGTATTGGATCACGTCCGCTTTGGCTTGCAGGTGGGGGACGTGGTGAAAAGGGGACGGACGAATCTCGTCGAGACTGTAGGGAATTTCGAGAACTGGAGTCATTTGTTGGTGTGGAAGGAGGAGTAGGAGGTAGAGGAGTGGGGATAGGAATGATTTCCTGAGGATATGATTCGATTTCTGTTATAGAAGATGTACCAGGTTGGTATGGAGGGATAGGTCCTTCGAGGAAAAGTAACTCATTTGAGGGTATGAGAAGATCTCTGATTCCTAATTGGTCAAGGGCCATGAGGAATTGTTGGTATTCAGAGTCTTCTACGTCTGTCTTTGTCTCTTCAGTAGTAGATACTACTGGAGGAATTACCGGTGAGGTAGGTCGATACTCTGTAGGAGAAGTACCGTCCCAAGGAGTAGGTCCTGTATACCACCCGTTGGAGTTGTGCTCAGTATCCCAGCGATTTTCAGGCACTGCGGGATAGGATTCAGCTACTGGAGCTGAAGGTCTTGGAACTGATAAGTCAGGTCCGGAAGAGGAGTCGACAGGAGTAGTAGACTGTTGGGGACGAAGTAAAGCGATACCGGTATTTGGGTGAGGAGAGGAACGACGATTTCTTCTGTAGTCTCTGCTGAAACCTCTGGCGTTGTGTGCTGCTCTGATTCGGTTCTCCCTAGAGAACTGTTGGTTTGTATAAAGGAAAGTAGGAAGATGGAAAGAGCAACTGCTACAGATGGAAGCAGAGCGTGAAGGGCGTCCACAGTCTGGACACTTGAGGAAAAGAGAATCATCGATGACTCCCTGATGTAAGATGTTTGGTCATCGAGATAGTCAACGGTGCCAAGAGATGACAGGTGACGAGTTTGAACCATGAGAACGAAAGGACCGGGAATAAGGAGGAGATGGGATGAAAGGGCAGTTTCTAGATGGGAAGGATGGGGCAGATCGTCCAAGGACTCTGCGCCTACCAGGTGGAACGTAAAGCTCTTGAGGTCTTGAAAGACCTGAGGAAAAAGACTCGTCAGTACTCTGTTGAGCCTGACAGGAACGTTCTAAAATGGAAAGTCTTTGATTCATCACAATCCACTCAGAGCGCGTGATGTGAGTAGCCATTGACACAGGTATAGAGTCTCTGTGTTGTATATTCGACGAGATACTTGTTATCAAGGCGGGGCGAATAACCTTTAGAAGTTATACGACTTCTAATAGCGCAGCCGAGGGGTTCAAATATAGAACCAAAGAGGAAAAGATAAAGGAAGTAAATCTCTAGTAGAAAACTTACTAGGAACATGTGAATGGATTGAGAGAAGTAACTTGATAGAGTTGTTGATGAGAGTAGTGAATAGAAGTGGTGTGAAAACAACTTAGATTGAATGGACGTCTGGGTCCATCTTATATACTACATGGTTTGTTTGTACATGTTATAGTATATAGAATGTGGTGGAATATTCTATAAGAGTCTAGCCAATAGCATATAAGACTCTTATCATGATATGTAAGCACCGAGTCATATCCGAGTCATATGGACTGTGGATGATGTCATAATGAGTCATGATCAGTAAGCTGATCAATAAGCAAAGTAATGAGATATGAGTCATCATAGAAAATGAAAGAATAGTCTAGAAGTAAGTTCTAAACTTGATGACTAAACAATTAAGTCTAATTGTTTCAACAGAAGGGTGGTGGTGTGGCGAAGGCGACAACCAAAGGGGCACTGCCAGTCTGTGCACACAGATTGGCCCTTGGGGTTGTTGAGAGTCCCATTGGCATCTAGACAGCTGCGGACATTGTGGGCGAAGTGACCGAGGCAGTTTGGGCAAGCGGAACACCCGCCTTTGCCGTTAGTGTTGCGAGGATGGGACTTGGGGGACGGGGAGTGAGACAGGAGTTGTCTCACGTCCGTCTTGTGCTGGTATTTTGGCAGTGACCGTGTGGAGGATCTCTGAGATGGAACGTGGCCTGTACTTTCGGTCAGGTTTAGTGTCGCGGCTTGGTACACTTGGTACACTTTGTTCTACATTTTTTTGCTTTTTTGTACATTTAGTTTACCCAAGGAGAGAGCGAAAAGGAAAGAGCAATGGCAGCACTTTCCTTTCACACGGCTGAAGACAATGTTCTGGTACAGCACTTGTTTGTGCCTCATTATATAACAGAACACCACTTTTCTTGGCAATATTGGGTGGTTTCCAATCAAATGAACCTGGCAGATGATGCCGCTTTGCAGATGCACCATGACAAGTCCACATTGCTTGATACTTCAGAACGACCTAATCCCCTAAGTGGATTTATCATCTGTGTGACCAACATCAATGGAACTGCACCAGAGAGAGATGAATAGGTCAGAGAGACTGCTGGAAAGGTGCATTATGTCTGAAAGAACATGTGTGTGAGAGACTGAGAATAAGTGGTGACTTGGTGAGGCCAGTTTGAGTGTTTGTTTGATCCCACTGTGTCAGATTGCTTACTGACATGATTGTCAAAAGGTTTTGTGCATAATCAGCAGACTCTTCTTGTGGGATCACAGATACATCTATGTCAGGGTGATCTGATTCAGATCACCAAAATAAATTTTCCTGTTTGACTGCCGGACATCTTTCAGAATTTCCTGTGTACATTCTTAGAGATAGTACATATCATGTGCACTCTCAGGGTTGCGAGTGTACATGAAGAAGATAGAGAAGGTCAAGGAGAATCATCTCAAAGTCAGCAAAAATCCCAACCAGTAGAGCAAAGGTTCCAAGAAGTGTGAATTTTGTTCATATAAATTATTTGTTATTGATGTGCATCTGAACTGCCACCATCAAAATTATATATATCATATTGATGGTCTAGATATAAGCACATTCATGCAAACTCAATACACAACTGGAGATGCCATCTAAGCAACATCAATTTATCTTGCACTGATGATCACATGGAAAGCAATCTTAGTACCTGGTGTATGAAATACCGCTTGAACTCCTAGCTTTCATTTGAGCTATAATTATGTAAATTGCTATTGATGCATGTGAAATATACTTCAGGCAACCATATAACACACAAATACCACACCCAAAGTTAAGAGATGCACCTAAATACTAGATGGGACACCCAACTATGAATAAATCAATACATATTTTATCTGATCTTCATTCAATCTATCCAATTTCAGCAATATAAGCAAATATTGATAAGAGAAGATATAACAAGCTGAGTTTAAAATCATTATGTATCACAATGGGGTTACTTAATAATAGTAACTTAATATTCATAACACTGATTTTAGAATTACATTTTGTATCTTAATCAACCTTGGTAATAAGTTATTTTTGTAGGGCAAAAGTCCTGTAAAGTTTACTACAGAAGTGTAATGAAAAGCATAATCAAATACCAAAAAATAGAGTGAAAAGTGTAGTTGACTATCAAAAAAGCATATGAAAAAAAAGTATAGTGAGTATATACTAAGTATCAGGATAGCTTCAGGCATACATTCGTTCAATGGCAGCCAATCATATCTGCCAGAGGCAACCATGATGCAGACCAAAGGAGACATTGAGGACACTGGGGGTGTCATCACAAATGGCCATGGTGCAAGCAGTGAGTGACAAACCAATGAAACATCAGACAAGTCATACATGGTGACGACAGAGGAGGATGCCGACAAGGACAAGGAGGGTGAGAGAAGAGGTGAGAAAGAGAGTGGCGAAAAGGGCGAAAAGGGTGATGATGAAGAGAGTGATGATGAAGAGAGCTCTAATATATATTCCACGAGTCCTGTGCAAGCCAATCACCATGCAGGCAATAATCTTGCATCATCGCCTGCCATTGCAACTAGTGTTTTAAACAAAAAGACTGCAACCGGACTGGACTTGCATTGGTTGCAATCAGACTGCGGTATTGAAAGGCTATGCTCTATCCGTATGGTGGAGAGCGGCTGACAATGTGTGCAGCGAGGGCAACAAGTGGCAAGGGTCTAGCAAGAGACACTTACTAGGTAGCAGAGGGCTGAAAGCTACAGGAACTCGACTGTGGGGGTAAGAGTCGAAGAAGTCTTATTAGACAGTGGCCCGAAGGGCCTGCTATATATACACAAAGAAACATATTTGTATGTATTTTGAGATATAACATAAGAGGAAGTTCCATAGAACATTAAAGAATGTGAAGGAACTTCTGAGTAATCCAAGAGAATAATTAGCCAATGGCGTAAAGATCTCTGTGGAGTATCAGTCATCATATTGGAAATATGATGAGTAAGGCGGGTAAAGGATAACCCAACCAATAGCATAAGAGACTCAAGCCTATAGGATAAAGAGCTCTTATCTATGATGTCATGTTGATGACTAATCTGGATAGCGAATAGAAAGTTCTAGAAAGAACTACCAAGTGCTAGAGAGCACGGTAGAAACGGTAGTCATGGAAGAATAGAATACTACTGTTCCAACAAGCGAGTCAATCAAGACTTAGCCGGTTACCTCTGGGCATACTGTGCAAAGGAACAGGATTGCTGGGTCAATTTCCTGAAAATCGTGGAGTTCCAGCACAACAACTCGGTCACACGGGCAACCAGCAGCATTCCGTTCAGTATCACATGGAACTACATGCCGCGCATGGGATTCGAAATCTCAAAGTTGGACTCGGAGGCAGCGACTTTTGTACAAGAAGCTGGGAAAGCTCATAAGCTTGTTGAACAAGCATTGGTAGAAAATGCCGAGCGGATGAAGGTGGCGGTGGACTCCAAACAGAGCAAAGCTCCAGACTATGTGATTGGAGATCAGGTCTGGCTTAGTACCGACCATCTCGATCTTCCCTATGACTTAAAGAAACTCATGCAAAAATGGATCAGACCATATGAGATTCTGGAATCTCGAGGCAACACGGTGAAGCTAAAATTGCCCAAAAGAGTTAAATGCTCACCAATGGTCAACGTATTCCGCGTGAAGAAATTCCTGGACACCCTTTCCGGACAGCCGGTGGTTAGACCGGACCCCGTCCTCGTCAATAAAGAAGGTGTTTCAGAATGGGAAGTCGAGTCGATCTTGGAATCACGAGTCAAATGGAGAAAGTTGGAGTACCTGGTGAAGTGGAAGGGATTTGACCTCACCGACACGACATGGCCAAAACCACCATTGCGGACTTTCACCACTTAAACCCATCTGCTCCAAGGAAAATTCGGGGCCTCTCCTTGATGGAGTTTCATGCTTTATTTTTTTCGAAGAATCCTGTGTGTCTAGAATCCATGCCATAAAGAGGGGGGTAGTGTTGTAAATCACCGTTACCAACCGACCGATCTCAGTCCAGAATACAGTCCGACCACAGTCCGGCATCACCGACAGCCAGGACTAGAGTCTAGACATATTGAGACTCGGACTAAGTGTTGAATCAGTAGTATTCATTTACTTTATTACTTCCGATTCTAGACCGAGTTTTCTCTGATAGATAAGAGCAGTTATTGCTATTGGCTTGACTCAGCTGTCACTGAGTCTATAATGCTATTGGCTACCTATATCTTTGCTTATTGATCATGTTCAAGTTACTTATGCCATTGGTTAGAACTTCTTACATGATACTCTAGAATGTTCTTCGAACATTCCTTTTCACAATATGTACAAATACATCTTGTAGTATATAAGGGCCTAAGCCTGACCCTTGAATATCAGGTCGCTTTCACACTCTTACAGTGATTGAAACCTCTTGTCTTAGCTCACACTTTGACTCAATATTCCTAGTAAGTTTCTCTACTAGAGCATCCTAGTTCCCTCATCACTCCTCTTCGTTTCCTCCCTATTCCTCGCCCTACAACCCTAGGGCTAGACCTGTTAGACATACAGGAAACATTTCTCTTGGCGCAATTCTTGGAGGGCGTTTGCTGGCGCTTCGTAGCCTATTTGGTATGTCCATTTATTTTGAATGAAAACGGGTACTTACACGATAGAGCTAGATCATTGCATCGTTTCTATTCCCGTGGATCTCTTTAGTTATATCCTGGACTACTAGGCTACTCGGACAACCTTCTGGTACCTATAGCGGTGTTATCGATGACGACCTCTTCCTTCATTGCCCCAGGTGTAGCACTCCTGGGAGATCTCACCAACACTGCACTCGTTGTAGCTTCATTTTACCGACCTTCCTCTACCAGGATCACGTGTTCAGTAGAGAGGCTCGAGCAATCTACAGAAGGTCTTCTAGTCGATCGTCGTCTGCTCCTCACCCTAGACCTAACAATACTAGGTCACCACGAAGAGTTACTCCTCACACCTCTCGAGGAATTTTAGTTTGTCCAAACGTAGCTGAGATAGCAGGATGTTTACCAGTAGTCGAAACAGAAGTCTTAACTGAGGCTACTCCATCTCTCACTTCCTCGATCGTCCTTTCTCAGCCTCCTCTTACGGAAGCTGAAGTCAAAGCAGCAGAAGAGAGTCTACTTCCTCCTGCTCCTGATCTTACCCAGATCCACCTTCCTCACCGACCAATATCCTTGTCTTATCTCCTCGACTCTCAGGATCTTCTTAAAATGCCCACTCTCGAACTTCCGTACACTTTGGGAGAGATGACTCCATTCCCTTATCACCACATCTCTTACCTCAAACAGGCAAAGTCAGTGCTATGCTTCGAAGGACCAGACAACGAGTCCGACAAATGGTGACGGCAGTAGAGCACCATCCAAATGATCTCGCAAATCCCCAGCTCTGGCCAGAACAATATCTTCCTGTGGCCTGGAGCGACAAGCTTCCCCTCTTTCAGCCAGGAGCTCAGAGCATTCATGATTACGATAGAGTCACTTTCCCGGTTCGCTTCATGAAACCGGAGCTTCACGCTCTTACTTGGGATTCGCCAGCATGGTTGCAGGCTAATATTCTCTACTCCCATTCATTTCAAGACGAATCACTTTTCTCCCTTACGACATCCATCGGTTGGGCACCCCCTGTCCAATCGAACGACAATCCTCATCTTCGAGAATCTCTTATCCACTGGCAGGGATATGAGGTTATGCATATCACCCATTTCCCTCGCGCTGATGAACAGTGCCAGGAGCTTCGGCGTGCTGTCTTGCACCCGAATTTTACGATTCCATACAATGGAATCGACTGGACAGGTAGAGAGATCCCCACCATTCAGGAATGGAACAGGGAGTTCGATTGGCAGATGCGGATGAGGTATTATCGAGAGAATCCCCTCTTCCTTGTTCAGAAAGCGCTTCTTGCTAATCCAGCCACTTGTGACTGGATGTACGATAGCTTACAACGCATTTCTAGGAAGATTGGACATTCCCATTTAGAACTCGCTAATACTCTCGACGATAATGTCTT
>JBBPPF010000514.1:0-18695 GCA_038091815.1 Leccinum obscurum | reverse complement strand
TATGCGTCAACGCCCTGCTCGTATCATGGTACCCGACGTATCCTTGAGGGGGTGGCGGCTGTTGCGTGGGTTGAGCTGGAGGTTGATGAGGCGGCGGAGGCGGTCCGGGCTGCTGCTGCGCATAATGCAACGACGCCTGCCGCACTGGCTGCACCATCATATCGTGCACCACCCGTCCGTCAGGTCCCAGTGCGATCCCGACCGGATTGGTTGTTGGCGTCACTGGTCGATGATGCGACACCGATGCCCCGCGATGGAGTGAATTGGTGCTGTTGTTGAAAGGCAAACTAGCAGTCGGGGGCGGACCTCCTCTGTTGGTATTGTTGTTGTACGGTTGCTGCTGCGGCAAGACCGGACCCACCGCCGTCGGACTCGGTCCTCTCGCAGGCGACGTAGACCGCGGGGCCAACGACTGCGTACCTACGCCCGGATACCCACCTCGGCTCAACGGACGCTGTATGCCCTGCTGCTCCTGAATTTGACTCGGGTTCACGATCGTCGCAGGTGGAGGAGGAGGACCGACGTATGAATTCGCCCGGCTCCGCGGCTCGCCCGGGAACGGACGTGCATACCCAGCCACGATCTGCTCCACGGGTACATTTGACGTCGAAGGCGGTACGGACGACGGGGGTGGTGCGGCCAGCGCTGCCTTGGGTGGGTTCGGAGACGCCGAGCGCGACGGTGCCTCTGCGAGCGGGTACGACCCAACCACCGCATCAGCTGAGCTACCAAAGTCGCGGGGCACGGCAGCGGCGCTTGAACCACCCGTCGTCATGATCGTCGACGGCGGCCTCGACAATGACTCAGCCGTGCCTTTGCGTGACTCGACAGACGACGAGGGCGTGTCCCGACGAATCGTGTTTCTTCGCGCAGGACCGCTTGCCGCAGCGGCCGTACTCAACTCTGCCATCTGCTTCACCAATGGGTCTTGTTCTCCCACTACTGGGGGCGATGTCCGCGCTTGTTGAGTCGTCTTCTGTTGCTGAGGGTCCCTGCTCGGGTCGACATCCCACGCGCGATCGCCGATGACAAGCTGGGTGTTCGAGACCGTTGGGTCAACGGGGTCGCCGGCCGGAGCCGCAGGCTGCCTGACGAGCCCCGACGCGGTGCTGTGACGCCGCTGGGGTTCGCGAGACGGAGATGTGGACGTGTGTCCGTTGACGCCGTTCGTCGTCGACCTCTGTGTGGCACTGCGCGACAGGGAAGGCGCGTCTGAGGGCGGGCTGCGAGACGAGCCAGCACCCACGCCAGCACGGTTCCCGTCCTCGTATGGCTCGTCGTCGAACGAATGCGCAGCAGAGCGGTTGGCCCTTTGCGTGGACCGGACAAAGTTGGCGGGCCGCGTGGTGATCCGGGAAGATGACACCGGGGGGGCGTCGGTATTGGCGTAGTTGACGAACACGGGAGGTTCGGGAATCGCGTTCCCTGTACCATAGTCCCGCACAAAGTTCTCCATATCCTTTTCAGGTTCCAGTTGTTCCAAGGCGAGTCGCATCTTTTCGCAAGACTAGTGACAAACGGAAAGAGTCACGGTAAGCTCCCGTACGACAGACGGCACACGCACCTCGTCGTCTGATACACACACTGTTGACACAGCGTTGGCATACGCCCACATATTGTCCTTCATAAACTCCACCCGCTCTTCCTCGAGGTCCTGACACACATCACAAAACGTCTTCCAGTCCTGCTCCCATTTCTGCGTCGTCTCCTGCAGCACCCTCGTGAACTGTGCATAGTCCTTCTCGTTCACCTGCACGGTCTGCTGCGCACGCTCGAGTTTAAGATGAATTTTGTCCAGGTCCTTGCCCTGCACGAGCGTCGACTGCGCCGTGTACGAGTTGATGCGCAGGCAGTCGGACTCATACTTTTCGCGCGCCTTGCTCGTGTGCTGTTCTTGTGTCTGCTTGACCTTGAATTCCTTTTCGATCGCAGTTTGGTAGACCCTTTTGTGGTGCTGCTGCTTGGAGACGAAGGCCCCGACTTGGCCTTCGAGGTCGGTTCGGATTTGCTGGGCGAGCTGGGAGTGGAAGCCGGCTTGCTTGTCGGTCTCGAGACGGAGCGTATCAATCGAGTTGCGCAGCTCCCTGATAAAAGTTGATGGGTGCGAGAAGGCGGGCGAGGAGCGATCAGAAGAAGGCGTGCAGAGTGGGGGAAGGAGACACACCCGATCTCATCCTTTCCGATCGCCATCTTGGCCAGCTTGGCCATCCGTTTCGCGTAATCTTCTTCGATCGATGATCTGGTAGACGGGCGGTTGGACGGTAGGTTGGAGGCAACGTGCACGCGAGAAAGAGCGAGACCGGATCATGGTTAGAAAGGGAGAGAACGCTCGAACGAAGAGCGAACGCACCGTTCTTTCCAAAAGTTTCGTAGTTCTTCCATGGTCCGGGCTGCCCCGCGCATGCGTGCAAAGAGAACGTCGACGCCACCATCGCCGAGCCCCCAAAATGCGTTACAAAAGTGGAGGTTGCGAACGGACGTGTCCGGGGACGTTGTACGTGCATATCTTGCAAGTGAAGTTGTAGATGACTGCCGTCTGGCAGACATGATGCGCAAGTAGCCTCCTCTCTTCTTCTGGGAAGCCTTGCGTCGTCGTGGTCGGTTTAAGAAAGTTATGCAACAAGACAAGTGCAGTGCGTCGTCGTCGCCGTCTGTGAACAAGAAAACAAAAGTCTGGCTGTGGATAGAATGTGAATGTCGACGACGACGACGGCCGTGTCGTGGCTGTTTGGCGGGCGTGCGTACGTGCGCTGAACCACACCGCTCAGGCGTGGCTGTGTCGTCACCGCCACATGGCCATTCGATCAATCATCAATCAATTGAAAATACAATAAAAACTATTACAATCTAGATGATTGCGCGAGAATCGTGTAAAAATACAGCATGCCAGCCGACTAGACTAGAAAAGATGATTGAAAATCATGACCCGAAACATCGACCTGTCGTTCAAACCGTCACTGGTGGCTGGGGTTGCGGTTGCGGTTGCTGTTGCTGAACGGGTGCCGAGATCTGTTGTTGAGGCTGTTTCTCCCACACACCCCTGTCCGTGGTGCCGAAGGCAGTTGCACCAAGCGCTTGATCGTCGAGTTCCGACACCATAAACATGTACGGGATCAAGAAGAATGGTCCAGACATCAGATCAAGGATCCCGTAAAACACCATCTCCGCTGATGGCGAGATTGTGTTGCCACCTTCCGACAGACCCCAACAGATAGGGTACAGCATCCAGATGAACGAAATCCACGCGGCGCCCATAAAGTAACCCGTTTTGGATTCAGCGTGTCGGAAGGGGAAGAGATGGACGTGGCCAAGCAGCTGGTACCTGGGGAAGGAAAGGTAAGACTAGCTACAACGCGGGCGGCGATTGATTCGTACCATATGAAGAACAGACCAAACAAGCCAAATGCAAAAAACCCCCATTTGTAGGAAGAGCGAACGAGCGCTCCGACCAAACCGTTGATGACCAAAAACCAGGAAAAGAAGAGAATGGTGAGGATCTGAGGTGTGGACATCCAGGTGAACACCAAGAGTGCGAGGAGCACGAGGGGTGCGTTGATGAACCACTGGATGTATCGAACATACTGCAACAGCGGATGAGCACCACAGCAAAGAGAAGAGAAGAAGCCGTACCCAAATCTGACGAAGTAGATGTCCACGGAATTCTGTCTCTATCAGAGTCCAACCGAGGTCAGACGCCATGCAAAAGTATGCGATGGTAGACACTGCGAGCACGACAACGGGAATGTAGTTGAAGATGCGGATGCGTCTACGATCCTGTGGAAAGCGAGATCAACAAGAAGGATAATAGGGGGGGAAGGAGCACGAACCGAGTATGCCCAACCTATTGAGATGAGCCAAGACAGGAGCATCAACGAGAATACGGCCCAAAGCCAGTCAGAGGCATGGGTAGTGATGTGAAGGTCGCCACCGGGAGGGTTTTCTGTGAGTGCGGAGTTGTTTCTGGGGTAGAGGAGGTGGAGGACCATGGTGAAGACGATGAAAGGACGGAATTCGAGACAGTCTGGTTTTTATATAAATCGGTTAGAGGGGCTTCGTTGCCCCTCAAACTGAATACCTTCAGTCAGCAAAAAGAGGGGGAGGCGAACCAGTTTTCATTCGTGACGTCATATCTCGACTGTAAGAAAAAAGACATAGCCTAAAATGGAAACCCTCCGTGATTCAGCCCAACATGTCCGAAAAGTCTTCTCGTCGGAAAATCGTCCGCTTTGTGTCTTGTTGCACGCGTTCGTCTTTGAGCATTCTGCGGCGCAAGTCATTCGGATACGCAGTTGCGAGAAAACGAGAGACCTACCGCGAATCCACCCGCGCGTCCTCGCCTTCGACACCAACAACAGCCTGGGGCGTCTTTGCCTGGATGATCTGACAATGGCAATGTCCGGCGCATACACGTGCGATCGGTGCACAGCACGCTAACTGATCGATGCATAGAGGCTCACATAGTGATTATCGCAGTGCGGACAGTACTCGTCGCTCTCCTCGTAGTTGGCCATGTCCTTGCGGAACGCTTTTTTGCACTTTTTACAGGCAAACGCCATCTCGGTCGTCCTTGTCAGTCGATGGTCCTGCGTTTCCTCGTGGCACTCGGCGCAATCGAACCACTGCTTGCAGCATGGTGCGCGTATGGAGACCTGTGCGTTCAAGATATGTTTGCTGCGAACTTGTAAGACCGAGCGTTTCATCAAACGAAATCTAGATAGATACAAACCACATCGCAGGCGTTCTCGAAGTCGCTCGAGGTCACTGTGCTCAGTCGAGACTTGAGTTGAACGACTTCGTTCAATTTCCCAGAATAGAAATTCGTCTTTTGCGACATATTTTACGAAATTCTTGATCAATCTAATAATTTCAACAAATTCAACGCCATCCGAGCTGCCTGGTCCGTCGGGAACACCGGATAGTCCCTCCCGACCACCTTTCCCTTGTGGATCAGCAACGTGATCCGCTTCAACAACACTAATCCCCCAATCTCGAACGTAGGCAACCTTAACGGGCCCGAAAACGCACGTTCCTCGTCGCTCAGAATATGGTATGGCAGCCTCAGCCGAGTCGCCACCTCGGACTGGTACGACGCAGACTGCGTGCTCAGCGCAACGATGTGCACAGCACCCGGTCGAGCGCGTAACTCGCTGAGCGTATCTCGCACGGAACAAAGCTCCTGTTGGTGTGCCAGTGTATCAGCACCGTCATCAGCACCCACAACAGCCACTCACCGGCGTACACCCCCTCGCCCCCGGTATCGCATCCCATCCTGGTAGACTTGGCACCCCTGGCACCCCCGACCGCGGATACACAAACACCAACACCGGTGCATCGAACGACAGCGCGCGCACGTCAACCCACTGTTGTCCCTCCCCATCCCCACTGACGCTGATAGTCCCGCGGCCACCTTCCCCACTCAACTCCCCCGTCGTCATCGGCGTCGCTTGTAGCTTCACCCCCTTTGGAACCTCGATCGGCTGGGTCGTCCCTGCGCGCAGATGATCTGCCTCCCCGTCGTCCGTTGGGACAGGCAGATCGGGAGGGGCAGTCAACCAGTCTTTAGGGACCGTCTGCTCCTGCAGGGATTCACGTTCGGGTCTACCACCGGTTTCCATGATGCGTTCGGTATTGGTTTGGCGCGACGTAGGAGAGACGATGATGGTGAAAGATTATGACGATCGATAATAGTATCGTAGCGGCGCTCCGCTCCATGTAAGCCGGCATCTGCGCCCGTGTCCAGAACTAAAATAAGGTTTCGAGATTAGAACGAACAGATAGGCTTTCATACACTTCAAGGGCATGAAAAAATCAACATCGCAATTGATCACGCCGCAAGTTCCACATCGAGTGGAACAAAAGAGACAGGTATCCGTGATTTTGGGAAATACGTCTCGAGACAGAACAGCCCATTGCAATCGTGAGAGACGACAAGCAGCTCCATATCGGTATCCCGTCTCTCACGCTCGCCGTCGGGCTCGTATGGCCGCCCCGTCTCATCGGATCATGCTGAAAGGCTGTAACCCAAGCCTCGTTGGCCGTTGAGCTACTCATGTACGGAAGACGATGACGGTAATGGTGAGAGTAATGGTAAAGGTGATGGCGATTATGATGGTGTTGTGGTAATCAAAGTGGTAACGGCAGTGACAACAGTGACGACCGCGAGGACGATACTTCGACGTCGAGGGATGCCAGTGCTGGTATGCACCGCCGGCATCCAGCACCAGTAGACAAGTCTCGCGGGAGCGGGAGCCAAAGAGTGCAGGGTCGGACCAGCCTAGTACTGAATTGAGGGGGTCGTAGATCAGCGAGAGGGCGATGGCATCGAAGGATACAAGTAACAGGTGATGCATTGATCGCGAAGGGGCGATACGGTGCATTGTGATGGGTGATGCATTGATGGTGTGACCGGGACGGTGAGCTATACCATCATGATGGACGTCGATAGATGTTTGTTACAGCATATTCCATCATAGGCTGTGCATATGTAGAGGGACCCACGCACTAGCGGAGCCTCTGACAATGCACAGTGGGTCATACCCTCGTGAGTCCAAGCCTGCCGCAAAAATTAGCTTTGTACAAATAAAATTTCCTAATCTGAGGAGGAAGCTTCCCCACTGTATCGTGGGAGTCGGGGATTTATTCAACCCCCTTGACCCCTATCAAAATCTGTGCGATAACGGGTATGGTCAGTCACTGCAAATTGCCTACAGAACTTATTTTCCAGATCCTCGGATACACAAGTGCCCGAGACGTCATTCGATGGCGAACGGTGAGTCTATTATCTGTTGGCGCAGCTACAACTCGGTATTCACTCCCTCGAACAGGTCTCAAAGTTGTTTTGTGCCATTACTAAGAATCCCGGGATCTGGAAGGATCTCCACACAAATGCGCTGTATATGCGACCACTCAAATTGCCTCCCATACGTTCCTGCCTCGAACGGGCGCTCGTCAAGTCAGAGCGATTGGCACAGTCGTGGATTCGAGATCCGTTTCAGCTACGAATCCTGTCGTCCATCAAAGTGAACCTGAGCCAAGACGTCACCAGTTGCTGTGATCAGCTCATCGGTGGTCGATGGCTTATTTTCTGCGTATCAAAGAACCAGTTCATGTTGCATGACACCTGGGCCCATACTGGTGCAGATCGAGTGCGCGTGGTCCCACGGGTCCTCTGGCAGACGGTGGACAAGATAGTTACCTGGGATATCCCTTTAGGGACGTCGCTCGAAGGCAGGTGGGTTGCCTATGTGATACTGAGGACCGAGCGTAGCACACACTGGTATGTCTTCGTTTTCTCCAGATCCACACACTGTACCACTAAGCAATTCGAATGATAGGTCACTATTGGAACTTTGGTGGGATGTGGTGCCTGGATTGCCGTGTGATGCTATTACTCGGGTCATTCCTTGCAATATGTCATATCAGGTTATTACCCGACGCTCTGAATTTGCGTCAAATTTCCATCGTTCACGGTTCCTTTACCTGCCAGGTAGAGCATCCTCGGGCTGCGTATTTGACACCACAACCAGGATATTCTATGAATTCCCTGAATTCAGAATTGCATTGGTATGTGGTGATTACTACATGTATCACGAACAGCACTATGACGTTGACCTCCAGGATCAAACAAGGACCAGAGTCAATGCTACTATTCCCATACCCCGTCGTGTTGTCTTGCTCACAAATACGCATGTGATCACTCTTCGAGATTATCCACGGCTGCTCAGGGAGGGGGAGGATACGCTTGCACAGGCCTTTACTATCCCCGACAACCCATGTGCTGTTAAAAATGGAAAGGGTGTTCTCCGACTTTCTCATGAGGGAACATTTGAAAGTCGGAAAGCATCCTTTATTATCATGCGGAATTCCGTTGTTGACTCCATCAATGGGTCCATCAATGTGAGGTTGCTAGAGGGAAGGAACCAGTCCGAGTGGCACTCTTTTCAAGTTGGTGCCGAGGTCAAAGGCTGCATAGATTTAACATTTCAGAAACCATCTCCAGTGGATGTCTCATCAGTGACCATCAGGCGACTCAGCATTGTCACGATGGGACAGAAGCCTGTTTGGGATGCGATGGGCAGCTACGAGAGCTGGGATTTCTCTGGAGAAGGTTATATGAGGGGTCTATCTATGTGGAACTATTCAGAAGGGCTCGGGTCTAGTTCCTCCAACACTGGCAGACGCAAGGTTGTGAAATGCGCGATTGATGCGACAGGAGACCAATGTGTGTGTTTCGTTGATAGCGGCGATGTAGAAATGCTGCCAGAGGACACACATGTGAGGTCTCTGGAAGGATATCACAGGATTTCGAAACTTGTGAGGTTAGATGGTGGGAGGGGGAGGTTACACTATATTTATGGTCACAGTACCTGTGGTCTTGTTATGATGGTGGTAGACATCGAATAGGTACTTTAAAGGGCATAATATCAGTGGCACCTGCCAATCACAGAGCTTTTATACATGCGTTTGCACTAGTCTAAGTACTTCGCACCGAGGGATCATGCAGGCTGCCAAGTTACTCGCCCCCCCTGATAGTACGATGGATCTTCGCGATGTCGATTGAAAGAAAACATGATGTGGGAGCAGGTGTTTGCTACCACGTCCGCCATCAAGGTATGTCTTTCGAGACAGGGAGGGATTGGCACGATCGAGTTCACTCATATCGACTCCCGCCATGGTCTGTGCTCTATTGAGAGTTAAGCCTAGTTCTAGTGTCACGATCTTCCGACACACAAAAGCTCACCAGGAGCCGACTCACTCCAAAAAGTGATTTAGCTGAACATGTGGAAAACATCGATCATGCCATCGTCTCTAGTAGGCAAAGTCAACGTCGCAACCTACCCACGCCGTATCTATGCTAAGCCTGGACCCCTCTCGAAGGGTCCAGGAACGGTTTACATACCCGTCACAGCTGCCGCGGCCACACTGTCGACCGCCCGATCTCTGCAAGACGAGAGGCGAGAGACAGGGACCCCAAATAGCGCAAGGTGAGACAGTGTGCGAGTGTAAGACGGAGATCTGGGAGGAAGACCCGACGTCAGCATCAACCAAAACAAAATATCAAAGTACTCACCGATAGGCGACCGCCACTGATGCACCAAGCTGCTCACACCACTCCTCTCCCGCCTCCTCGTCGACGCGAACGCGAAGTAGGTCCAGACCCGTAAAGATAGAGACCGGTGACGATGTTGGCAGCCACCACCTCGCCGAGCTCGAGGTCCCCAGCACAGTTCAATCGGTTCGGCTGGAGCACGACCGTCGACCCGTTGGACCCCGTGGATCCATCGTCCGTGTCAACCACGGGGACGTTGACCCAGATCACGATTGCGTTGTTGATGGTGATGAGAATGAGAATGACGATCCCGACACCCATGTCTACTATGACCATGTCCCGTGACGACTTCGTACGGCGGCAGCACCGCAGGGCACGAAGTCGCAACGTTGAGCACTGAGTGTGCGACCATGCCTTTGCCTCGTGGTACAAATGCTGTAGTGGGCTCAAGTGCTTCTCCCTTGCTTCACCACCATCCTCACTGACTCCCTGGTACGAAACCCATCCTCCACCACAGGGCTTTACCTGCACGCATGTCGAGAATCACATCAGAACCGCATGCTGGCAGTAGTTGCAAGCCGCATAGGGTCATTCGAGCCTGGGTGGATGAAGACGAAAATTTTGACTTCCCCGTCGCGTGTCATCCAGACGGACTATGGGTTGTCACTGGCGATAGCGATGGAATTGCGAAGGTTTGGGATTTGGAGAGTGGAGGGCAGGTAGGAATAGCGATGGAGCATGAAGATCTGGGTGTCTTTTGGAAAATTGCTGTGACTGGGGATGGCACAAAGATTGTCAGCGCTTCCAACGATTGGATCAAAGTATGGGACGCTGAATCGCACGCACTTATCGAAGAATGGGATGTTGCAGGTGATATCCTTTCCCTTGCAATATCGCCAGACGATCGCCTCGTTGCAGTCGGTTGTTCCTATGACATCAATATTTATGCCATGGGTTCGGATGGGGATCTGGTCACCCTCATCAAACTCACCAAGCAAAACATTTGGAGCGTGTGCTTCTCTCCCGATAGCAACAAACTCGCATTTAACAACAACGAGGACATCCACGTTTATGATGTCAGCAATGGTCGTCCAGTGCTTGGTCCACTGACAGGCCACAGGGGTGAGGTCGAGTGCGTTCTGTGGTCGCGCGATGGCAGCAGGCTCTTCTCTTCAGGCTGGGACCACATCATCCGCGTTTGGGACTCCGAAACGGGACAGCAAATCAGACTGTGGACCGGCACTGACTCCTGTATCACCTCCCTCTCCCTTTCCCCTGATGGTTCGATTCTTGCGAGTGGATCTTATGATTGCACTGTTCTGTTCTGGGATGCAACTTCTGGAGATTCCGTTGGAAAATCTCTCAAACATTCTGAACCCGTGCTCTGGGTATTTTTCTCCACTTCTGAAGAACTCGTATCAGCAGGGAAGGATGGAAATATATATAGATGGCGCGTATCTTGGTTGAATTCCGCGGAGAATACGGTAATCACCCACCCTATATGCGTTGGTACTCGGTTTCATTGTTTACCCACAGATCCAGGCAAGGCGAACTGTATGATCTGCACCATCCCAACTAACACGTTCACAGGCCCCTCTTGCACCCCATCGGTCTACAGAACAACAACAGGATTCTCAGCCATCGTTGGTTGTATGTATTTTCCAACAAGGACATTCATCGAGTCGCTTATATTTCCCTGCAGATGGCTGCGGGAGTCAACGTGCAATCGGCACCTCATTCAGATTTCAATACATCGCAAGTACCGCCACGATGTTCCCAATCATCATGCCTGCAGTATGTCTTCTCATCACACTGTAGCCTGATTGTCTGACATGTCTGCTCGGTTCAAATCCACGTTGTTAGCACTCAAGTTCCCCCGCCACCAAACCTCACAGAAGATCTAGTTAGAATCGGAAATCAATATTCAGCTGGAGGGTGCTTTGGTGACGTGTACAAGTGTTCGCTACACGATGGATCCACACAAAAACAGGTTGGGCATGTCGTTTCGCTCCTGGTTGATCGCAATTGATTACTTTTTTAGGTTGCAGTGAAGGCTTTTCGATTCAAGTCTTCAATGGAAGGAGACGATCGATCCCTCAAGGTCAAGGTAATAGGCTATACATGTAGTGAGCGAAAACGCAGTCTGAATAGCCTTGCAGATGCTCCGCAGAGAACTCGGCATTTGGAAGAGACTAAACCATATCAACGTCGTCCCCTTCCTCGGTATTGCATATGGATTCGGGTTGGAGGGCTCCATGTCCTTAGTGTCACTGTGGATGCCCAACGGATCTCTTCACGAATTCTTGACAAAGTATGATGACCATCTTGATGTAGTGCAGCGACTCCGATTCGTGCGTTTACTATATGTTGGTCAATTCTGCGTTGTCTAACTCTATAACTTAGCTGCTGGATATTTCCAATGGCCTGCACTACCGTGGGTATCTACTACCATCTTCAAAAACTTGACATATAACACACCATAGTGCATTCTAATAAAGTCGTCCACGGTGACCTGAACAGCGTGAGTCACGAAAGCATCGGTGCCATTGTGATTCTTAACAGAGGACAGAACAACGTGCTTATAGACGCAGAGTATAAGCCACGTCTAGTTGATTTTGGATATTCTTCCCTGATTGGGAATATTCCCGAGGCACTGAGTTATCTCCAGAGATCCACTACATGTCCAGGAGCCTTGCGGTGGATTGCGCCCGAGCAGGTCAACCTGGAGGAGTCGTTCACCCGCACCACTAGGAGCGACATATACTCTTTTGGCTGTATTGCCCTCCAGGCGAGTTCATTCGGCACGAAAGCAAGTCCTGGTCTCATATTTGCAGGTATTGTCCGGTAAACAACCGTGGTCGGAGGTTCGGGAAGACCCCGCTGTCGTTGTACGGTTAATAAAGGGCCAAAGACCACAGCGACCGGCATCTCGGGCGATAGATAACTCGCATTGGGATTTCATTCAATGTTGCTGGTCACCGGAAGCGGAGAGACCTGCCACAGGGATGATAATTTCCAGGATCAAACAGTTTTTGAGTAGTTGTCCACTGTCCCGTTCTCTCTACGATTGGGGAGAGTTCAACTCTTGGAACACTGACCCCGTCGTGGACGAGTTTTCGTCGGCTCCGAGCCGAACACCAACTCTAGGTTTTGCTATGATCACTGACAGGTATGTGGTTGTTTCGTTATATTCATATGGTGCAGCTAACGGATGTAAATCATTTCAAGACCGGATCATGTTGTCTCTGAAACGTGAGTACTTTGACAGTTCGAGATTGTGCGTCAGTTTTCATCTCGTTGTTCTACCTTATATAGTGCTCTGGGACACGTATCGCCTTCTCCGGCAGCTCAGTCGTTCTTGCACTCGACGGGTGAGTTGACTTTCGTTGTCCAGCGGGCGGTCTTTCTCAATGACACTAGTACCATCTAATTCTGACTCTCATGCCGGAGCGCGTAGAAGGGGCACAGCAGATCACGATTTGGAACGCCCTTTTAAGAAGATGCGGAGTTAGCTGTACTTGATGCACCGTGTGCAATTTGTTCAGAGAGGAGCGATGATTTTGAGGACGAGTGGTTTCACTTCTAGAACCGGTATGCTTCAGGATGATTTTTGTTTTCGACGATGTGCGACATATAGAACTTGTAACTTTCATTACATGATTTTAGCCTTTTGCGTTCATGTAAATTTTATTAGAGTCGGCCATTTACATATCATATCCATCGGCACCCTCTATGGCTCGTGTTTGCCTTCATTTTCTAGCCCTCGTCGATGAGTCAACGTGAACAGTCGCGAACAGGCCGACGTTGACTGTGATGTTCCACACTGGACCACATATATGGCGTTGATTTTGAGATGTAAAGCTCAAAACCCGGCGTGAACAAACAAAAAGGAACTGTCGGGCTACCACTGGCATATTGGTTCCCAGCCTCCTATTACAGATACCAAACCCCCTTGGGCACCCGTACCTCTGGGCCCGAGACAGGAAGTTGCAGTGGGTGCAACTGTTAGATGAACATGTATGGGCCGCGACAATTAGTAGTGCCCGCACGGTGTATGATAGTACAGTACATGCAATACAACGTCTCCTACATGCCAGTGACAGAGCGGCTTCCCGACCGCACCGCTAATTTCTCCAGCATACCCACGCGCATTGCGCATTCCTGGGGAACAAGATAAGAATTTTTTAGCATCCAAGGTCCTCATCAGTCTCCGAGTCATGAACAGTACTAACCTTGAGTTTCGCAAAGTTGGCCACGGTGAGGATCGACCTTAACATCCTCTTCATCTCTGCTTTTCCGACGACCAACTGATACGATCCCAAACAATATCATGACGCGTCATGGAATCAAACTTGTTTGCATTTCGAACAATGCATGTCATGTTTTGCAAACGACTTCTCGATGACGCCGATTCCCATCCCGACTAGCTCTATCTCCATCGCAACCCGATCGTATTCTCAGACACATCCACTTGGGTGGTCTGACGGTCAAACCATCTGGCATGAGCTCGAGATCACGACAAAAGGCAGTGCCGTGAAGGGCATCGCACATCTTGCATGCGTTTGACAACTTTGAGGGTTTCGCAGGTTTCGCAAAACTCATCGTTGACAACTCTTGAATGCATACCAAGTCAAGGAGGTTCTACTCTGCAAGTGGCATCTAGTGCCTTCGCCTTCCCACAGTCTCGCTACGTGATGTTGGGCGCAGAGTAGTAGAGTACACAAATGGGGAATCATGAGCTCACATTCGTCTTTTTTCTGACCACGAAGTTGGATCGCAGGCAGGAGAAAACTTGCTCTATGTTCCATCGCATTCCAAGCGTGAGCTCCTCTGGTGGTTTCCCGGGAACCGAGAGAGAGGTGGCAGTCCGGCGAACTGGACGGCGGCCTTAGCTTCTTCGTCGACATTAGGAGTTACTAGAACGATCTGCTTGTCGTCTTACTTCTTTGTATACGATTTCTCGAGTTGAGAAATTTCCGTCAATGAATGCCTGCAACGGCGTAGCACCGGGAGGAAGTGAATGGCTGTCCCACATGACAAGATTTTGCTCTGCTTACAATTAGAAGGGAACTTCCTTGATGTACTATGCAAGACGATGGTCCAGACCAAGCAGTTCGGCGGCGTTCGTCGTGACAGATGCAAAGGCGACGTTTGGAGGGAGCCCATAGTAGTGAATTTGCTGCGTCTCATGCAGAACCCGGCGGGATATAATTCCCGGGTGATCACTCTAAGACAAAAAACCACGTAACGTCGGCCGGACAAACCCATATTATCACCTTTATAATGACTTTTATGCGCTGATCGTTCAGGATGCGAGGCGAATTCTGAATGGTGGTATGCCTCACGTTTGTACCTGACGACCGTCAGTTTCAAAGCCTACGTCTTGTTAGAGAACGCCTAACTTCCAAATGATGTAAACATTGCAGCAGCGGGAGAATGTTCTACGAAGGATGGTCAGTTTTCGATTCACGATACGGTGAATGACCCACCAATGACCATAGGCCCGCTTCAGCCTGACGTCGGGGAATTCTTGCGAGAAAAGATGTTGAGAGAATGATAGGCTTTGGCTTCGGGCGTCGACAAGGCTCGAGTTTCAGGACGCGCGTGTCAAAGTAGACTTGCCGTTCGGTTGAGGAGATATGTAATTGACTGTGTACGGAACTTTTTCCACCACTGACCCGTGTTATCGAGAAATCGCTTCAACGACCGAGACGACCTTGCTACGGTAAGTCATAGTGGACTCAGGCTCGCAAGAGGGATATTCCTTATAAGTGGGATCTCCGAATCGACTTTGCCATTTCTTCAAAAGATATGCATTCAATTCCTGTATGATGTATCTTCGCGGTGTCGGTTGGAAGGAAGAGGGAATTGGGACGCTCTGCGAACAAACGTAATATAGGTGCAAGTGTTTGCTACCATGTCCGAGTCCGCCATCAAGATACGTCTTTTGAGACAGGGAGGGATTAGCACGGCGATCGAGTTGACTCAGTTCGACTCCTGCCGTGATCTGGGTTCTATTGAAAGTTAAGCTTGGCCTAATTCCAGTGTCACGATCTTCCGACATACGAAAGCTTACCCGGAGCCAACTCATTCCAAAGGTGATTTAGCTGGACAGGTGGAAAGCATTGATCATGCTAGTAGGCAGAGTCAATGTCGCAACCTACCCACGCCGCATCCATGCTAAACCTGGACCCCCTCAAAGGGTTCAGGAACAACTTACATGCTGGTCACAGCTGCCGCAGCCACACTGTCGACCGCCTGATCTCTGCAAGACGAGAGGCGAGAAACAGAGACCCCAAATAGCGCAAGGTGAGACAGTGTGCGAGTGTAAGACGGAGAACTGTGGGGAAGACACGACGTCAGCATCAACCAACATAAAAGATCGATCAAAGTACCCACCGATAGCCTGAGGCGATCGCCACCAAGCTGCTCACGCCACTCTTCTCCCGCCTCCTCGTCGACGCGAAGTGGGTCCAGATCCGGAGGTAAGGTAGAGACCGGATCGCGGGAACGGAACCGGCGACGCAGGCAGCCACCACCTCGCCGAGCTCGACGTCCCCAGCACAGTTCAACCGGCGATTCGGCCAGAAAATCCCGCCTTTGGGCGGTATGATCGTCGAGATGCCAGTGTGCGGTCCAGTCATCTTGAGAGGCCAGGCGGGACGTGCGTAAAGGAAGAGCAGGAACAAGGGAAGAAAAGCCTCCAAGGCTTAAGAGACATGGTTCGTATTCCATTACTATTCCATTGCTAAGCCTATGCATTCCAAGTCATTGAGCGCGGCGGGCAAACGGCGGGATGGCAGAGCGTGCACTGTCCAAGAATGGTAGTTGCCCGCCCGCTGACGTGCCAAACTTTCCCCAAAACTTTCCCCCAAACTGGCCAATTCAGGAATGTCCTCGATTCGGCTTACTTAAGCACGACCGTCGACCCGTTGAACCCCGTGGATCCATCGTCCTTGTCCCCATAGCTGTCCCTCTCTAAATCCCGTTCCATATCTCGTTCCCGTTCCCGTCCGTCCCCGCTCCCGATGGACAGCCTACCACTTCGGGCGAAGGCGAAGACAACCGAGTCTTGACCTTGACCTTGAGTGATGGCAAGCGCGCGATTGAACCATGGGGGCACTGACCCAGATCACCATGATTTCGTTGTCAATGGTGATGAGAATGAGAATGGCGATCCCGACATCCATGTCCACGTCCATGTCCCGCGACGACTTCGTACGGCGGAACCAACCGGGCGCGAAGTCGACCATGCACTGCCTTTGTCTCGTGGCACGAATGCTGTAGTGGCTCAAGCGCTCAAGTATAAGTGATCAAGTGCTTTTCTCTCGCTTCACCACCATCCTCACTAACTCCCTGGCACGAAACCCCATCCTCCACCACAGGGAGGCTTTACCTGTGCACGCATGTCGAGAATCGCATCAGAACCGCATGCTGGCAGTAGTTGCCAGCCGCATAGGATCATTCGAGCCTGGTTGAATGATGACGATACATATAACTTCCCCGTCGCGTGTCATCCAGACGGACTATGGGTTGTAACTGGCGATCGCGATGGAATTGCAAAGGTTTGGGATTTGGAAAGTGGAGGGCAAGTAGGAATAGCGATGGAGCATGAAGACCTCAATTCCTTGTGGAAGATTGCTGTGACTGGGGATGGCACAAAGATTGTCAGCGCTTCCAACGATTGGATCAAAGTATGGGACGCCGAATCGCACGCACTTGTCGAAGCATGGAATTGTGCAGGTAAAATCAATTCCCTTGCAATATCGCCAGACGATTGCCTCGTTGCAGTCGGTTTTTACTATATCATCAAGATTTATGCCATGGGCTCGAATGGGGATCTGGTCACCCTCATCCAATTCAATTCGGAGGACGACATTGTGTGGAGCATGTGCTTCTCTCCCGATAGCAACAAACTCGCATATGGCACCAATAACGCCATCCGCGTTTATGATGTCAACAATCGTCATTCACTGCTTGGTCCGCTGAGAGGTCACAAGTATGCGGTCGAGTGCGTTCTGTGGTCGCGCGATGGCAGCAGGCTCTTCTCTGCAGGCCGTGACAAAATCATCCGCGTTTGGGACTCCGAAACGGGACAGCAAATCAAACAGTGGACACACGCTGACTATCTCAACTCTCTCTCCCTTTCCCCTGATGGATCGATTCTTGCGAGCGCATCTGGTGATTGCACTGTTCGGTTCTGGGATGCAACTTCTGGAGATTTTGTTGGACAACCTCTCAAACATTCTGAACACGTGCACTGGGCTTTTTTCTCCACTTCTCAAGAACTCGTATCAGCAGGGAGGAATGGAAATATATATGCATGGCGCGTATCTTGGTGGAATTCCGTGGAGAAGACGGTAATCACCCACCATATATGCGTTGGTACTCGGTTTCATTGTTTACCCACAGATCCAGGCAAGGCGAACTGTATGGTCTGCATCATCCCAACTGACATTTTCATAGCTCCCTCTTGCACCCCGTCGGTCCACAGAAAGACAAAAGGATTCTCACCCATCGTTAGTTGTATGTACTTTCCAACAAGGACATTCATCGAGTCGCTTATATTTCCCTTCAGATGGCTGCGGGAGTCAACATGCAATCGGTACCTCATTCAGATTTCAATACATCCCCAGTACCGCCACGACGTCCCCAATCATCATGCCTACAGTATGTATACTCATTACACTGGCGTGATCGTCTGACACGTCTGCTCGGCTCGAATCGACTTTATTAGCACCCAAGTTCCCCCGCCACCAGACCTCACAAAACATCTAGTCAAAATCGAAAATCAATATTCAGCCGGAGGGGGCTTCGGCGACGTGTACAAATGTTGGCTACATGGTGGATTCACGCGAAGACAGGTTTGGCATGTCGTTTCACTCCTGGTTGACCGTAATCGATCATTTTTTCAGGCTGCAGTGAAGGCTTTGCGATTCAAGTATACGATGAAAGAAGACGATAGATCACTCAAAGACGATAGATTACTCAAGGTATAGGCTATGCATGTAGTGAGCGAAAACGCGGTCTGAATAGCCTTGCAGATGCTCCGGAGAGAACTCGGCATTTGGAAGAGACTAAACCATATCAACGTCGTTCCCTTCCTCGGTATTGCATATGGATTCGGGTTGTTGGACTCCATGTCCTTAGTGTCACTGTGGATGCCCAACGGATCTCTTCACGAATTCTTGACAAATCATGATGGCCGTCTTGATGAGGTACAGCGACTCCGATTCGTGCGTTTACTTATGGTCATTTCTGCGTCGTCTAACTCTGTAATTTAGCTCCTGGATATTTCCAGTGGCCTGAACTATCGTGGGTCTCTACTACCATCTTCAAACATTTGTCAAATAACACACCCATAGTGCATTCTTCTGACGTCGTGCATGGTGACCTCAACAGCGTGAGTCACAAAAGCATCAGTGTCATTCTGATTCTCAAACAGAGGACAGAACAACGTGCTTATTGACGCAGAGTATAAGCCACGTCTAGTTGATTTTGGATATTCTTCCCTAATCGGGAATATTCCCGAAGCACTGAGTTATCTCCAGAGATCCACTACACGTCCAGGAGCCTTGCGGTGGATTGCGCCCGAGCAGGTCGACCCGGAGGAGTCGTTCATCTGCACCACTAGGAGCGATATATA
>JBBPPF010000513.1:0-18706 GCA_038091815.1 Leccinum obscurum | reverse complement strand
AAAGTGAATTTGAAGTGGCGCCAGTCGGAGTTACCATATTTGGACACCGGAGTTACCATATTTGGTATTGAAACACCGCGCGCATTCCCGATGGCTTACCCGTCCCCTGCTCAATTCAGTAAAATGTCCACTGCCATCAACACGCTCGGCCCACAGCGACGGTGAGACCTGTACTTTTTCACGGCGAACTCAGCCTGTTTGGCATTTAGACCCTTTCTGTACAATTTGTTTAGAAATATATGCAGATTTGACTCATTCGAGTGTGAACATACCTGTAAGCATCCGTGCGCTGTTGCCTCGATTCCTTCATATCTTAGGAAAGTGGAAGAAGAGCATCAGAGAACCCGCAGTCTCGGAGCCTCGTCGCCCTGCCAGCATTCAATCTAGGTCAGCAGAGAACGTGAATGCGACAATGGCTGAAGCTCGCAGTCAACCAGTGAGTGCTCCTTGAAGTGAACCTGGTCCGTCTAACCTATCATCTTAGCGAACGTCCACTGGCAGAAGGGTTGGGGAACCGGTAGGCGTCCATAGTTATCTATTGGGCCCGTAGATGCCATCGTTTATCTTTCCTTGCAGAAGAAGAAAGAGAAGAAGTCGAAAGCCAAACCTCGTGCAGGCGGAGGTCGTCCGAATCCAGGGCCTGATGGTGACCACAGCGGTGGTACTAGCACAGGACGTCCTCCGGATCCGAAGCCAGCCAGCGAGGTAGGTCGTCCATCAGCATCGATCACATCGTAGGAACTCACATGGTACAAGGCACAACCCGCAAAAGATATAGGTCAACCCTCGACTCAGAGAATTTATTTGAGCGTGCGCCCACTTTCCTTGAGCACATGTTGCGAAACTTACAGCAAGCATTAGGAAGAATCAGGGAACGTCAAACTTTCCATTATGTTTCCCAAGTGGTTATGTTGCTGCTCGTCGGAGACGAAAGAAGAATGATACTATAGGTAATAAACTATGGTCGATGATCATGTGCTTGAGCAGTGCATCTCCTCTCTGTGATCGAATATTGAACCCTTGAAGCAGTATGCTCACTCAGTTCGGAACAGGTGCTGCGAGGAATGTCGGATATGTGTCGAACTTCTTCGAGCTCAAGGGCGACTCATACGAGGGCTGGAGAGGACTTTTCGCGCGAGTACTGGAGCAGGACACCTTTTTTTCCACCGAGGACCTGTTTGTTTGTTTGGTCTAGACCATATAAGTGGTCATCGTCGTTACAGAGCGTGAATCTTGTCGGAACGCATGCCCTCGGCGAGGCTATGCGGGTCGAGCCCCCACACCGCCACTGCCCGCTCCGTGGAGCTCCCGTGCTCATCTTGGTACGCGTAGGGGGTATGCATTCCCACCATGCATTTCCCTGAGCACTGCACGCACGTTGCTCCTGTCCGTCGTCTGCGTCGTGTGTCCCCTCGAAGCTCCCGCGAGCATCGATGCGATCGTGTGCACGGTCAGCTTGGGGATACTAGAAGTGCGCGCCACCGGGGGTACGTCCCCATCTTCGTCGTTTTCTTCCAGTATTAGCATTGCTTCTTCGAGGTCGGTGCTGAAATGTGGCCGTCGTCGTCCTGCGGATCCGGCCGCACGTCCGCACGAGGGCATCGCCTGCTTCGTGCATTCGTCCCCCGAGGTCGGTGTGGGCAGAGTAGACGGGTATATGCGCACGGGAACGAGCAGCGGCACGAACCCGAGGGGGTAATGCGAATGTCGCCAGTACACCTCTACCTGTGCCGGCGATGCGTTCGTCCCTCCTTGTGTGGCGCTCGCGATGTTGACCTCAAGTGTTTGAGGTGGGGAGGTTATTCGTGCGTGTTTGTTCCGAGTTCGTCGTGTATCTGTTGAATTTTTCTCTCTTTCAACTCTATGTTTTCCTCTTCCTCTGTGCTGCCACAGAGGTGAGTCAGTGTGCGAGGGAGAGGCCCGACACGGCAATCTCGAACTATCGCGTCTCCGATCTCGCCATCTCATCATCATTGTCCGCTTCCAACGTTAGCTTCGCAGAAGAGTCGGACGCGGTAAGCGTGAGTTGATGGTTTGTTAGCGGCGCAATCATTCACGAGACAACGCACCTCAGGAAGCACTTTTCGGGAGCAATAGAAGTCTTACAGACCCGTTTCTGTTGTAGGTATAAATACGTCTCTTAGATAACGCCTCGCGGGTAGACTGGTGACCAGTCCGAGACTCTAAAAGAGGGAATGCTCAGGCGAAGCATTCGTCGATAAATGCTCTTTTAGACGGACTGGTCACCAGTCTACCTCGCGGGAACCTCGTCACCCAAAATAATCATTGGGCTTCATTTGGACCTTATATTTATGTAGGGCGAAATGGGTCTGTGAGATGCGGTAAATTGCAGGTTCATCGATCTTTCCACTGCTTAGCGCTGATTGCTGGCAACCCAGTATACTTGCCAAGAGACGTTTAAACAGCAAGAGCGGTGAGCATGTCGACAAGACATTCTAATGACATTGAACGAGAATAGAATTTGAAGGGTTCGACGTTCCTCTAGTCATAATGTCTATCAAAGGTGATGAAAAAGTGGCCATTGAAAGTGGAATATACCCAGAAACAAGCAACGACACAGATGGACCCTCTCCCCGTATCGTCACTGTTGACCAAAGGGACGCAAACCTGATCGAAATAGATCATCCGGATGTGGTGTTTTCGGTCGCGTTGCTCGCTGGCGGGAAGGAAGTCATCAGCGGTGACGAGAAAGGGAATACTCGACGATGGCGAGCGGAAGATGGTAGGGAGGTAGGGATGCCAATGGATGCTGGAAGTCCTGTGTTCGATCTCGTCGTCTCACGAGACGACAAATGGATCGTGGCTGGGACAGACAGTGGTCAAGTTATGGTGTGGAATTCGACGAGCTTCGAAAAGGAAAACGACTTCAACGCACACTACAAGGCGGTGGTTGCGGTGGACGTTTCAGTCGATGGGACGAAAATCGCGACTGGATCGATGGACAACACGCTCAGTGTCTGGTCGTTTCCCATGTGGGAGCGACTGCTCGGATCTTTGGTACACGACAACTGGGTGATCGCGGTCAAATTCTCGCCGGACGGCAAATTCATCGCAACTGCCACGGGGGGTCGCCAGTCCGTTCGGATCTACGACAGTTTCAATGGCACCCTCCTCGTAGACTTTCCGATCAGGGTCAACACGGCATTCAATGGATCCCTTGCCTGGACGGGCGATGGAAAGAAACTTTTTGTTTTGTCTGACAATGGCAACATCCAATGTCTCGACATGTCCTCGAAGACGGCGCTCTCGCAATGGTCTATTCACAGCGCCGACAGTCCAATGTGCATCACACTAGCATGTGACGGCGCATGCATAGCAGTCTCTGCCGACTCATCGGTCTCGTTCTGGGACACTACAACACATCAACAAATCGGACCTGTCATCGACTACCGCCATGATGTCTGGTCCATGGCCATTTCAGAAAACTACGATATGGTGACTGCGGGTGACAAGACAATCACGCTCCGCAATCTTCATAAGGTCCTACCATCATCATACCTCAAGGATGTGAGTATATGAATTTTGAAATGACGTTGTTATATAAGACCACCGTGGCACCGTCCTGACGTCCAACGTACAGCAGAAAGAACTTGTAGAACCCCATTCAGACAACGATGTTGACTTATTGGAGGTATGAGTTCGTTCCTTTCCTGTTCGAAACATGCCATCATACGGCGTAGGTCGAGCTCCCGCCCACGACACCCACGGCTGACGATCAGTTCAACTACGACGAGGTTTGTGATTAATTCATTCTGACTTCGCTGCTGTGTTGACGCTATGGCAGGCTCCGTCGCCGGCGTCGTCTGTTCGTCATGAGGATCAGCTGCCACCACCTGTCCTATCCCACTCCACATCGCAGCCTCCAGTCCACCTCATGACCTCCACCCCAGAAATTCGCTCAGAGAACCTTGACGATAGTGTGCCGCCGTCTCGATTCCTTCAGATTTTAGGAAGGTGGAAGAAGAACATCAGAGAACCCGTGGTCCCTGAGCCTCGTCGCCTTTCCAGCATTCAATCTACTAGGTCATCAGAGAACGTGATGAATGCCCCGAACAGAACATTCTCGAAAATGTCTGAAGGTCGCCGTAGAGCAGTGAGTACTCCTTGAAGTGAACCTGGTCCGTCTAAACTATCATATTAGCGAACGGTCAGAAGGCTCGGGGAACCGGTAGGTGTTTAAAGTTGTCTATTTGGCCCGCAGATACTATCGTTTATCCTTCCTTGCAGAAGAAGAAAGAGAAGAAGTCGAAAGCCAAGTCCCGTGCGGGCGGAGGTCGTCCGAATCCAGGGCCATCGAGCGACATAGCTGTTCCGTCAGATGTAGATGGTGACCACCGGGGTGGTACTAACACAGTATGTCCTCCGGATGCGAAGCCAGCGAGTGAAGTAGGTCTTCCGCCAACGTTGATCACATTGCAGCAGCTTATGTTCTACCAGACACAACACGCAAAAGATACAGGACAACCCTCGACTCAGAGAATTCATTTGAGCGTGCGCCCACTTTCCTTGAGTACATGCATGTTGCGAAACTTACGGCAAGCATCAGGAAGAGTCGGGGTTCGTCAAGTTTTCCATTTTGTTTCCCAAGTGGTTGTGTTGCTGCTCGTTGGAGATGGAAGAATGATGATTTGGGGTCGTAATGATATGTTATGCAACATCTTTATTTACTACACCAGATTTCCAGTGTGTGATCAAGTGCTTGAGCTTGTGTCGCCCTGTGGCGTGAACTCGGATGCTGGAAAACCTGTCTCCACGCCACTCCTCGAATCGATACGGGTGCACCGAGGAACGCCTGCAAGGAGAAATAATGAGAAAGGTGGTAAGTAATGACGCGGACGACGGCCGCTGCTCACAGGATGGTGATCACCGCCCTCCTTCCCTTGCGACGTCCAACCAGTGATCCATTGATCACCTCAGATCTGGCGTAATCTCGAGATACTTACGTATACTGTCGCATGCGCATGTATATCGCGCCATCCTAACTACAATCACGATGTAGTCGCGGTGAACCTAGTAAAAAATGGGAACTCTACCTCTCCACGCGAGTGCGGATTCCGGAAGACATTAGCTTTCCACCGAGGAAGTGTTTGTCTGGTGGTCATCGTCGTAATGGAGTGTGAGTCTTGTCGGAATGCATACTCTCGGCGAGACTACGCGGGTTGAGAACCCACGCCGCCGCCGCCCGCTCCGTCGAGCCTCTCAGGCTCGTGTTCATCTTGGTATGCGTAGGGTGAGGGTCTGAGGCACTCCCACCACGCATCGCCCTGAAGACCGCACGCACAGTCCTTTACCCCCTCGAAGTGCCTGCGAGCAAGCATTACAAGGTGTCGACGAATGTTCAGAACGCAAGCGCTGGAATGCGTCGATGGGGTCGAGGTCGGGTGGGGAGGAAGAAAGGCTGTCTGTGAAGCCGTCCAACTTACTTAAAGGTGTCGTTGCTGCGCAGCGAGTTGACTCGAATAGTGCGTCCGCTCGCTGGCGTTCCCTGGGACCTTGTCCCCGCCGATCTTGGCGACGATCTGGAGGCACCGCCTGCGTGCCTCGCGCGTCGTCCAAAACCTCACGTCGCCGGGGGAGAGCATTGTGCGGTCGCGTATCTCGTCCAGGATGCCTCTGTGCATCTCTTGGATGGTCTGTGCTGCGAGCGCGCGCGATTATTGTCCTGACAAGTTCGTCTGCGCGTCCTCGCCCTCTTCCTCTTCCTTGTATTCTGTGCACTTGTGTTGGTTGTCGTCGGTCTGACGGGCACGTGCAAGTGCCTTAGTTCTCTCCCTTTTCCAGTCGAGATAGCTCTGGGGAGGCACGAACCGCGCACGTGCATCCTGTTCGCTGCGTGGAAGAGGCGCATGAGAGTCCTTAGCATCTGATTTTTGAACTGATGGGGGTGCTGGGATATGATGATGGTGAAGAGCAGAGCGTTGTCAGTCACAGAACAAGCAAAAAAAGCTCTACATTACATGGTTCAGTTGGCAGTTTGCTGTGGGCGGTGGGCGGAAGTAAGCGCCAAGAACACAGCCTGGTGTGTTTTCAAGGCACACGGTACCCGCTGATCGCTAACAGTATACTTTCCAAGAGACGCTTGAAGTGAAGAGCAGGTTGACGAGAAATTTCATTGACGCCTGATGTAACGAAACATAGCTAGTCAGGAGAAAACCGACGACTCCAAAGAGCGATGTTATCAATGGTGATAAAAAACGAGGCCATCCAAAGTAGAATATTGATGGAGACCCATAAACGAGCGACGACACTGGCGGACGCTCCCCCTGTATCGTCACGGTTGGCCAAAGGGACGCAAAGCTGATCAAAATCGATCGTCCAGATGATGTGGTTCCGATCGTGTCTCTCGCTAGCGGAAAGGAGGTTGTGAGCGCTAGCAAGGAAGGGAATATTCGACAATGGCGAACGGAAAATGGCGTGGAGGCAATATTGAATGTCGGAAGCTTTGTGAACGATCTTGTCGTGTCGCGGGATGGCAAGTGGGTGGTAGCTGGGACGGACAGTGGTCTTGTTGTGGTGCGGAATTCGACGAGCTTTGAAAAGTCGAACGAGTTCGGTGAATGCACGTGGGCGAAGGCAAGCGCCAAGTGCACAGCCTGATGTTGACACGCGCAGGTTCATCCTTCTTTCCACCGCTTAGCGCTGATCGCTGGCAGCCCAGTATACTTGCCAAGAGACGGTGAGCATGTCGACAAGGCATTCGAATGACATTGAACGAGAACAAATTTGAAGGATTCGACGTTCCTCTAGTCACCATGTCCATCAAAGGTGATGAAATAGAGGCCATTGAAAGCGGAATATACCCAGAAACGGACGACGACACGGGTGGACCTACTCCGCGTATCGTCACGATTGACCAAAGGGACGCAAAGCTGATCAAAATTGATCATCCGGATGTGGTGTTTTCGGTCGCATTTCTCGCTGGCGGAAAGGAGGTCGTGGGCGGTGACGAGAATGGGAAGATTCGACGATGGCGAGCGGAAGATGGTATGGAGGTAGGTATGCCAATGGATGCTGGAAGCTCCGTGAACGATCTTGTCGTGTCACGAGACAGCAAGTGGGTGGTGGCTGGGACGGGGAGCGGTCGAGTTGTGGTGTGGAATTCGACGACCTTCGAAAAGGAAAACGACTTCGAGGCACACGACGAGACGGTCTATGCTGTGGACATCTCACCCGACGGGACGAAAATCGCGACTGGATCGGATGACAACGCGTTCAGTGTCTGGTCGTTTCCCACGACGGGGGAGCGACTGCTTGGGCCTTTGGAACATGACAACTGGGTTGTCGTGGCCAAATTCTCTCCAGACGGCAAATTCATCGCAACTGCCACGTTCTCGAACATCTCTGTTCGGATTTACGACAGTTTCGATGGCACTCTCCTCGCAGAATTTCCAATCAAAACCAGCTCGGGATTCAATAGAACCAGCCTCGCCTGGGCGGGCGATGGAAAGCGACTCTTTGCCACATCTGTCGATAGCAACATCCACTTCCTCGACGTGTCCTCCAGGACGACGCTCTCGCAATGGTCTATTCACAGCGACGACAATCCAAAGTGCATCACACTAGCATGCGACGGCGCATGGATAACAGTCTCTGCCAACTCATCGGTCTCATTCTGGGATACTACAACACATCAACAAATCGGACCTGTCATTGACTACCCCCATCCCATCTGGTCCATGGCAGTCTCAGAAAATTATGATATGGTGGCCGAGGGTGAGGAGACTATCACGCTCCGCAATCTCCATAAGGTCCTGCCACTATCATACTTGTAAAAGTATTGGGAGGTGTTGACAAACGATCTATCAAGAGGTTCGAGGTCGGGCGGGGAGCAGTGTGCGTGGGAGAGGCCGCTGGACGCTAGCGCTTCTCTTAGCTGTTGAAGTGGAGTAGCCTTCACCCCATTCATTCATGTCTACTTCGAAACGAAGAAAAAACGTGTGTGCTGTAACTTTCCGCCGCCTCGATACTATCGTCCAAAAGGCATATATGCGGGCGTCCATTCGTTCCAGCGTCAAGGTAAGTATCAGTGACCGAGGAGTGGTTCACATCTGTGGGATTTAAAGACACGCGGTACTCACTGCTTTGCGCTGATCGCCAACCCAGTATACTTTCCATTAGAGAGACGCTCGAAGCGGTCAGCAAATTGATGAGAAACGTGAACTTCCGGCGACAGAGGATCGACGTCACCGGAAGTGGGTTTTCGGGCTCCGACGTCGAAGAGCTATATATTCCATCGAGCGTATGCTCGTGGCTCTCTGCCCGCTTCTTCGACGTCGACGCGCTGTCTCTTAGTCTGTCTCACCATTTCGACCCACCCACCTTCGCCCTGTTTTTTCGTTGTCTTTCGTAGTAGCGTCCTTACCTGAGATTGCCCCTCCGTATTCCCACATAGTCATGTCGTCGCAATCCAGCCTAGGCCTCGTCCTGTGTTTTCGCCGTGGCGTGCCAAGTTCCCGTGCGAGGGCCGGAGTCTTCATCGCTCCGGGTCTCGGCACACCCCGGTCAGTCGGTCCGAGATCCCATGCTCGGGCTGGGCTGCGCCCCACCCACCTCAGGAAGGCCTGTCACACCACTGCACTGTGCAGGGTGCTAGTCCCTATCACACCTATCACACACTGTCATCGCGCCAAAGCCCGAAATTTCATTGACGACATTAATTTGTAACGAGACATAGCTAGTCAGAGAGAAAATCGACGAACCTCTCCAAAGAGCGATGTTATTATCAATGAGAACTTAGAAAACGAGGCCATCCAAAGCAGAATATTGATGGAGACCCAGAAACGAGCGACGACACGGGCGGACCCTCCCCCCGTATCGTCACTGTTGGAGAAAGGGACGCAAAGCTAATAGAAATCTTTCGATCGTGTTTCTCGCTGGCGGGAAGGAGGTCATGAGCGCTGGCGAGAAAGGGAATATTCGACGATGGCGACCGGAGGATGGCGTGGAAGTAGGGATGGCAATATTGGATGCCGGAAGCTTTGTAAACGATCTTGTCGTATCACGGATTGGCAAGTGGGTAGTAGCTGGGACGGAAAATGGTCTTGTTGTGGTGTGGAATTCGAACGAGTTCAGTGAATGCATATGGGCGAAGGCAAGCGCCAAGTACACAGCCTGATGTTGACACGCGCAGCATCCTTCTTTCCTCCGCTTAGCGCTGATCGCTGGCAGCTCGGTATACTTTTCAAGAGACGGTGAGCATATCGACAAGACATTCGAATGTCATTGAACGAGAACAGAATTTGAAGGGTTCGACATTCCTCTAGTCACAATGTCTATCAAAGGTGATGAAAAAGAGGCCATTGAAAGCGGAATATACCCAGAAACGGGCGACGACACGGTTGACCAAAGGGACGCAAAGCTGATCAAAATCGATCATCCGGGTGTGGTGCTTTCGGTCGCGTTTCTTGCCGGCGGGAAGGAGGTCGTGAGCGGTGGAAGGGAAGGGAAGGTTCGACGATGGCGAGCGGAAGATGGCATAAAGGTAGGAATGCCAATGAATGCTGGAAGCTCCGTGATCAATCTCGTCGTGTCGCGAGACGGCAAGTGGGTGGTGGCTGGGACGGAGAGTGGTCAAGTGATTGTGTGGAATTCAACGACCTTCGAAAAGGAAAACGAGTTTAAAGCACACGACGAAACGGTCTATGCTATGGATATCTCACCCGATGGGACGAAAATCGCGACTGGATCGGATGACAATACGCTCAGTGTCTGGTCGCTTCCCACGGGGGAGCGACTGCTTGGGCCTTTCGAACACGACTATTGGGTGGTCGCGGTCAAATTCTCTCCTGACGGCAAATTCATCGCAACTGCCACGTGGTTGCGCCAGTCCGTTCGGATCTACGACAGTGTCGATGGCACCCTCCTCAAAGACTTTCCAAACAGAGTCAACTCCCCATTTAACGGATCCCTCGCGTGGACGGGCGATGGAAAACAAGTCTATGCCTTGTCTCACGGTGGAAATATCCACTGTCTTGACGTGTCCTCAAAGACGGCGCTCTCGAAATGGTCTATTCGCAGCGCCGACAAGACAAGGTGCATCACATTGGCATGCGACGGCGGATGGATAGCAGTTTCTGCCAACTCATCGGTCTCATTCTGGGACGCTACAACACATCAGCAAATTGGACCTGTCGTTGACTGTCCCCATGATGTTTCGTCCATGGCAATCTCGGCAAACTATGATATGGTGGCTGCGGGTGAGGAGACTGTCACGCTCCGCAATCTCCTTAAGGTCCTGCCACCATCATACATCAAGGATGTGAGTGTACACGCTGTAAAACAGGTTATCTGAGACCACCGTCCTGACGTCCAGCACACACCAGAAAGAGCTTGTCGAATCCCATTCAGACAACAATGAGGACCTACTAGAGGTACTAGTTCATTCCTGTTCTGGTTCAAATCATGTCATCATACGGCGCAGGTTGAGCTCCCACCCACGTCGCCCACGCCGGCTGAAACGTTCAACTATGACGAGGTTTGTTATCAACTCATTCTGCCCTCGCCGCCGTGTTGACGCTACGGAAGGCTCCCTCGCTGGCGTCGTCTGTTCATCATGAGGACCAGGTGCCACCGCCTGTCTCATCGCACTCCACACCACAACCTCCAGCCCACCCCACGACACCCACCCCAGAAATATATTCGGAAATCACAGAGATACGCTCAGAGAAGCATAATAATAGTGCGCTGTTGCCTCGATTCCTTCATATCTTAGGAAAGTGGAAGAAGAGCATCAGAGAACCCGCAGTCTCGGAGCCTTGTAGCCCTGCCAGCATTCAATCTAAGTCAGCAGAGAACGAGAATGCCTCGAACAGTGCATTACCGACAATGGCTGAAGCTCGCAGTCAACCAGTGAGTGCTCCTTGAAGTGAACCTGGTCCGTCTAACCTATCATCTTAGCGAACGTCCACTGGCAGAAGGGTTTGGGAGGAGCTGGTAGGTGTTTCAAGTTGTCCATTGAGCCCACAGATGCCATCGTTTATCTGTTGCAGAAGAAGAAAAAGAAAAAGAAAAAGTCGAAAGCCAGGCCTCGTGCAGATGGAGACCTCGACCATGCCACTAAAACTGGAGGTCGTCCTGCGAATCCAGGGCCATCGAGCGACGTAGCTCTTCCTTCAGATGTGAACGGTGACCACAGTGGTAGCGGTAGCACCGGACGCCCTCCGGATGCGAAGCGAGCGAGTGAGGTAGGTCGTCCGCCGGCATCGACCACATCGTACTTAGGAACTCACGTCGTACAAGGCACAACTCGCAAAAGATATAGGTCAACCCTCGACCCAGAGAATTTATTTGAGCGTGCGCCCACTGTCCTTGAGCACATGTTGCGAAACTTACAGCAAACATTAGGAAGACTCAGAGAACGTCAAGCTTTCCATTTTGTTTCCCAAGTGGTTGTGTTGCTGCTTGTCGGAGACGCAAGAAGAATGATACTCTAGGTAATATATGGTCGATGAACATGTGCTTGTGCGATGCATTGCCCGTCTATGATTGAACATTGAACCCCTGAAGCAGGATGCTCAGTTCGAACAGGTCGTGTTTGTAAGGATAGAACTTGTGACCATGATTTCTCTCGATGTGGTAGATAATGAGTCGAACCTCCTCGAGCTCAAGGGCGACTGGCTGTAAAGTACGCTCCACGCGAGTACTGGACTAGGACACCTGCGTTCTTTCCACAGAGGAACTGTTTGTCTGGTAGTCATCGTCGTGACAGAGTGAGTCTTGTCAGAACGCATGCCCTCGACGAGACTACGGGGGTCGAGCTTTCGTGCTCGCCTTGGTACGCGTAGGGGGAGGGTATGCATTCCCACCATGCATTTCCCTCAGTACCGCACGCACGCTGCTCCTATTCGTCGTCAGCGTCGTGTCCCCTCGAAGCTCCCGCGAGCATCGATGTGACCGTGTGTACGGTCAGCTTTGGGATGGAAGTGCGCGCCGCCGGGGGTACATCCCCATCTTCTCCATCTTCATTTCCTTTGTCGTCTTCTTCCAGTATTGGTTCTTCGGCTGGGGTCGGTGCTGAATTGTGGGCGTCGTCGTCCCACAGGATCCGAGTGCACGTCCGCACGAGGACATTGCCAAAGGCCGTCCGCCTCGGCTGGTTTGTATGTTCGTCCCCCGAGGTCGGCACCGACAGAGTGGGCGGGTATATGCACACGGGAACGAACAGTGGCAAGAACCCGACGGGGTAGCGCGAGTGTCGCCAGTACGCCTCCACCTGTGCCGGCGAGGCGTTCGTCCCTCATTGCGTGGAGCTCACGATGTCATTCGTACGGTGATCATCATCCGTCGATACGGGAACGAGAACGGGGGAGCGCGATGCACGTGCGCAGTAAGTTGACCCCAACAGTGCGTCCGCTCGCTGGCGTTCCCTGTCCCCGCCGATCTTGGCGACGATCTGGAGGCACCGCCTGCGTGCCTCGCGCCTCGTCCAAAACCTCACGTCGCCGGGGGAGAGCGTCGTGCGGTCGCGTATCTCGTCCAGGATGCCTCTGTGCATCTCTTGGGGATGGTCTGTGCTGCGAGCGCGCGCGATTATCGTCCTGACAAGTTCGCATGCGTATCCTCGTCCTCGTCCTTGTATTCTATGCACTTGTGTTGGCTGTCGTCGGTCTGACGGGTACGTGCAAGTGCCCTCGTTCTCTTCCGTTTCCGGTCGAGATAGCTCTGGGGAGGCACGAACCGCGCGTGTGCGTCCTGTTCGCTGTGTGGAAAAGGCGCATGAGAGTCCTTAGCATATGATTTTGAACTGATGGGGGTGTTGGGATATGATGATGGTGAAGAGCAGAGCGTTGTCAGTCACCGAACAAGCAAAAAAAAAGCCCTACAATACATGGTTCAGTTGGCGGTTTACTGTGGGCGGTGGGCGGAAGTAAGCGCCAAGAACACAGCCTGGTGTGTTTTAAAGGCACACGGTACCCGCTGCTCAGCGCTGATCGCCAACAGTATACTTTCCAAGAGACGCTTGAAGTGAAGAGCAGGTTGATGAGAAATTTCATTGACAACTGATGAAACGAAACATAGCTGGTCAGGAGAAAACTGACGACTCCAAAGAGCGATGTTATCAATGGTGATAAATAAAACGAGGCCATCCAAAGCAGAATATTGATGGAGACCCAGAAATGGGCGACGACACTGGCGGACGCTCCCCTGAACCGTCACGGTTGGCCAAAGGGACGCAAAGCTGATCAAAATCGATCATCCAGATGATGTGGTTCCGATCGTGTCTCTCGCTAGCGGGAAGGAGGTTGTGAGCGCTAGCAAGGAAGGGAATCTTTGGCGAACGGAAAATGGCGTGGAGGCAATATTGAATGTCGGAAGCTTTGTGAACGATCTTGTCGTGTCACGGGATGGCAAGTGGGTGGTAGCTGGGACGGACAGTGGTCTTGTTGTGGTGCGGAATTCGACGAGCTTTGAAAAGTCGAACGAGTTTGGTGAATGCACGTGGGCGAAGGCAGGCGCCAAGTGCACAGCCTGATGTTGACACGCGCAGGTTCATCTTTCTTTCCACCGCTTAGCGCTGATCGCTGGCAGCCCGGTATATTTTCCAAGAGACGGTGAGCATGTCGACAAGTCATTCGAATGGCATTCAACGAGAACATAATTTGAAGGGTTCGACGTTTCTCTAGTCACAATGTCTATCAAAGGTGATGAAAAAGTGGCCATTGAAAGCGGAATATACCCAGAAATGGGCGACGACAGGAGTGGACCCTCTCCCTGTATCGTTACGGTTGACCAAAGGGACGCAAAGCTGATCAAAATCGGTCATCCGGGTGTGGTGCTTTCGGTCGCGTTTCTTGCAGGCGGGGAGGAGGTCGTGAGCGGTGGAAGGGATGGGATGATCCGACGATGGCGAGCGGAAGATGGCATAGAGGTAGGAGTGCCAATGGATGCTGGAAGCCCCGTGATCGATCCCGTCGTGTCACCAGACGGCAAGTGGGTGGTGGCTGGGACGGCAGATGGTCTCATTGTGGTGTGGGATTCGACGACTTTCGAAAAGGAAAAATACTTCAACGCACACGACGATCTGCTGACTGCAGTGGACATCTCATTCGATGGGACAAAAATCGCGACTGGATCGAATGACGGGACGGTCAGTGTCTGGTCGTTTCTCACGTGGGAACGACTGCTCGGGCCTTTGAAACACGATCGTGAATTGGCCGCGGCCAAATTCTCTCCAGACGGAAAATTCATTGCAACTGCAACGTGGAATACCGAGTCCGTTCGGATCTACGACAGTCTCGATGGTACCCTCCTCAAAGACTTTCCAATCAGAGTAAACTCGGGATCGAACGAATCCCTCGCCTGGACGGGCAATGGAAATCAACTTTTCGCCTTGTCTATCGATGGCAACATCCACTTCCTCGACGTGTCCTCAAGGACAATGCTCTCGCAATGGTCTATTCACAGTGACAACAGTCCAGAGTGCATCACACTAGCATGCGACGGGGCATGCATAGTAGTCTCTGCCAACTCATCGGTCTCATTTTGGGATACTACAACACATCAACAAATTGGACATGTCATTGACTGCCCCCATCCCATATGGTCCATGGCAATCTCGACAAACTATGATATGGTGGCTGCGGGCGACGAGACAATTACGCTTCGCAATCTCCTCAAGGTCCTGCCACCATCATACCTCAAGGATGTGAGTACATGCATTTTGAAGTGATGTTGTTAGTATCTGAGACCACCGTCCTGACATCAGAAAGAACTTGTCGAATCCCGGTCGAACAGCAATGTTGATTTACTGGAGGTATGGGTTCATTCCTATTCCGGTTCGAAACATGTCATCATACGGCGCAGGTAGAGCTCCCACCCACGACGCCCACGGCTGACGATCAGTTCAACTATGACGAGGTTTGTGATCAATTCATTCTGACTTCACTGCCGTGTTGACGCTACGGCAGGCTCCGTCGCCGGCGTCGTCTGTTCATCATGAGGGCCAGCCATCGCCTGTCTCATCCCACTCCACATCACAGCCTCCAGTCCACCTCATGACCTCCACCCCAGAGGTACGTTCAGAGAAGCGTGACAGTAGTGTGCCGCCGTCCCGGTTCCTTCGGATTCTAGGAATGTGGAAGAAGAGCTTCAGAAAACTTACAGTCCCTGAGCCTGGTCACCTTGCCAACATTCAATCCAGGTCATCAAAGAACATGAATGCCTCTAACAGAGCATTTTCGACAATGGCCAAAGCTCAAGGTATACCAGTGAGTGCTCCTTGAAGTGAACTTGATCCGTCTAAACTATCATCTTAGCGAACGGTCAGAAGGATTGGGGAACCGGTAGGCGTTCATAGTTGTCTATTGGTCCCACAGATGCCATCATATATCTTTCCTTATAGAAGAAGAAAGAGAAGAAGTCGAAAGCCAAACCTCGTGCGGGCGGAGGTCGTCCGAATCCAGGGCCATCGAGCGACGTAGTTCTTCTGTCAGATGTGAACGGTGACCACAGTGGTGGTACTAGCACCGGACGCCCTCTGGATCGGAAGCCAGCGAGTGACGTAGGTCTTCCGTCAGCGTTGATCACATTGCAGCAACTTATGTTCTACCAGGTACAACAGGCAAAAGATATAGGTCAACCCCCGACTCAGAGAATTTATTTGAGCGTGCGCCCACTTTCCTTGAGCACATATTGCGAAACTTACAGCAAGCATCAGGAAGAGTCAGGGAACGTCAAGCTTTCCATTATGTTTCCCAAGTGGTTGTGTTGCTGCTTGTCGGAGACGAAAGAAGAATGATACTATAGGTAATATACTATGGTCGATGATCGTGTGCTTGAGCGGTGCATTGCACGTATATGATTGAGAATATTGAACCCTTGAAGCAGGATGCTCACTCAGTTCGGAACAGGTGCTGCGAGGAACGTCGGATATGAGCTCAAGGGCGACTCGTACGAAAGCTGGAAAGGACTTTCCGCGCGAGTACTGGACCAGGACACCTTCGTTCTTTCCACAGATGAGCTGTTTGTTTGTCTGGTCTAGACCATATAAGTGGTCATCGTCGTTACAGAGCGTGAATCTTGTCGGAACGCATGCCCTCGGCGAGACTGAGCGGGTCCACACAGCCACTGCCCGCTCCCGCATTCCCACCGTGGCCATGCATTCTCCCTGAGCACCGCACGCACGCTGCTCCTATTCGTCGTCAGCGTCGTGCCAGTGTGCCCCCTCGAAGCTCCCGCTTGCATCGATGCGACCGTGTGCACGGCCAGCTTGGGGATGGAAGTGCGCGCCGCCGGGGGTACGTCCCTATCTTCTCCATCTTCATTTCCTTCGTCATCGTCGCCATCTTCCATTGGTTCTTCGGCTGCAGTCGGTGCTGAACCGTGGGCGTCGCGTCCCGCAGGATCCGGGTGCACGTCCGCACAAGGGCATCGCCAAAGACCGACCACCTCGCCTGGTTCGTGAATTCGTCCCCAGAGGTCGGTACGGGCAGAGTGGGTGGGTATATGCGCACGGAACGAGCAGCGGCACGAACCCGACGGGGTGGCGCGAGTGTCGCCAGTCCGCCCCCACCTGTGCCGGCGATGCCTTCGTCCCTTCTCGCGTGGCGCTCGCGATATTGATCTCGAATGGTTGAGGTGGGGAGGTCATTCGTGTTTGTTCCGAGTTCGTCGTGTATCTGTTGGATCATTTTCATTTTCTCTTTCAACTCTATGTTTTTCTCTTCTTCTGTGTTCTCTTTCCTTGTGATTTTCCCGTCAAAACTTGACGCTATCGATAGGAATAACGTCAATGCTATAACAGAGTATGTTGGGAATCGCTCAGCACAGACTCGGAGGCGAGTCGGTGTGTCAGGGAGAGACCCGATACGGCAATCTCGAATTATCGCGTCTCCGATCTCGCCGTCTAAGCATCATTGTCTGTTTCCAACGTTAGCTTCGCATGAAGAGTCCACGATGCACCTCGACCAACACACTACACGGTGACTCGGACGCGGTCAGCGTGAGTTGATGGTTTGTTAGCGGCGCAATCATTCGCGAGACAACGCACCTCAGGAAGCACTTTTCGGGGAGCAATGGAAGTCTTACAGACCCATTTCTGTTGTAGGTATAAATACGTCTCTTAGATAACGCCTCGCGGGCAGACTGGTGACCAGTCCGTCTAAAAGAGGGACTCGGAATGCTGAGGCGAAGCATTCGTCGATAAATGCTCTTTTAGACGGACTGGTCACCAGTCTACCTCGCGGGAACCTCGTCACTCAAAATAATCATTGGGCCTCATTTGGACCTTATATTTATGTAGGGCGAAATGGGTCTGTGAGATGCGGTAACTTGCAGTTTCATCCATCTTTCCACCGCTTAGCGCTGATTGCTGGCAGCCCAGTATACTTGCCAAGAGACGTTCAAAAAGCAAGAGCGGTGAGCATGTCGACAAGATATTCGAATGACATTGAACGAGAATAGAATTTGAAGGGTTCAACGTTCCTCTAGTCACAATGTCTATCAAAGGTGATGAAAAAGTGGCCATTGAAAGTGGAATATACCCAGAAACGAGCAACGACACGGATGGACCCTCTCCCCGTATCGTCACTGTTGACCAAAGGGACACAAACCTGATCGAAATAGATCATCCAGATGTGGTGTTTTCGGTCGCGTTGCTCGCTGGCGGGAAGGAGGTCATCAGCGGTGACGAGAAAGGGAATACTCGACGATGGCGAGCGGAAGATGGTAGGGAGGTAGGGATGCCAATGGATGCTGGAAGTCCTGTGTTCGATCTCGTCGTTTCACGAGACGGAAAATGGATCGTGGCTGGGACAGACAGTGGCGAAGTTATGGTGTGGAATTCGACGAGCTTCGAAAAGGAAAACGACTTCAACGCACACTACAAGGCGGTGGTTGCGGTGGACGTTTCAGTTGATGGGACGAAAATCGCGACTGGATCGATGGACAACACGCTCAGTGTCTGGTCGTTTCCCATGTGGGAGCGACTGCTCGGATCTTTGGTACACGACAACTGGGTGGTCGCAGTCAAATTCTCTCCGGACGGCAAATTCATCGCAACTGCCACGGGGGGTCGCAAGTCCGTTCGGATATACGACAGTTTCAATGGCACCCTCATCGTAGACTTTCCGATCGGGGTCAACACGGCATTCAATGGATCCCTTGCCTGGACGGGCGATGGAAAGCAACTTTTTGTTTTGTCTGACAATGGCAACATCCAATGTCTCGACGTGTCCTCCAAGACGGCGCTCTCGCAATGGTCTATACACAGCGCCGACAGTCCAATGTGCATCACACTAGCATGTGACGGCGCATGCATAGCAGTCTCTGCCGACTCATCGGTCTCATTCTGGGACACTACAACACATCAACAAATCGGACCTGTCATTGACTACCCCCATGATGTCTGGTCCATGGCCATTTCAGAAAACTACAATATGGTGACTGCGGGTGACAAGACAATCACGCTCCGCAATCTTCATAAGGTCCTACCATCATCATACCTCAAGGATGTGAGTATATGAATTTTGAAATGACGTTGTTATATGAGACCACCGTGGCACCGTCCTGACGTCCAACGTACAGCAGAAAGAACTTGTAGAACCCCATTCAGACAATGATGTTGACTTATTAGAGGTATGAGTTCGTTCCTTTCCTGTTCGAAACATGCCATCATACGGCGTAGGTCGAGCTCCCGCCCACGACACCCACGGCTGACGATCAGTTCAACTACGACGAGGTTTGTGAT
>JBBPPF010000512.1:0-18727 GCA_038091815.1 Leccinum obscurum | reverse complement strand
CCCACAGCAGAGACCATTCGCCGCCTCGAGCCTATCACCACTTGTCGTACCCCTTGGGAGAAAGGTCACCCCTTCCCTTCTCCCATTGCCTCCACCTCTCACACTCTCCTTGAGCGCCTTGAGGATACCGAGCGCCTTGAGCTCGCTGACTCGTCTCATCTCGACCACTACGACATGGTCATGGCAGGTGCGGATGATATGGATGCCTTTGGCATCCAAGTTGACTGCTCCATTCTAGATCTCCCCACTGTTCCGGAGGATGTCAAAGAGATGGATGATGACTGTGTCTCATTGGGGGATGCCAAAGAGCGAGATGAGTACCTCTCTCACTTCTTCAATGACGCAATCGTTGAAGACATGTGGTACACCCCTCCATTCCTTTGCCCAAACTATGCTGTGTGGATTTCTCCACCACAGATACATAGTTTACATCGCATTTGTACTTTTGTGGTAGATAACAATAAATCTACCACTTTCTCACCAACAATGTGCGATGATTGTAAGGGAAAAGGAAAAGGAAAAGCGAACCAGCTACCACCTGACATGTTGCTACTCAACTCAGGAGCGTCCTCACACTTTACATGTGATATCAACGACTTCTCTGAGTACCATGAGTATGAAAACACAACCTACTCACAAACCGCCAATGGGAAAGCCCCCATCTTAGGCGTCGGAACTGTACCCATTCAGTACAAAGTCACCACTGTGCGACTGTCTCCAGTCATTTATATGTCTACATGTAACATTCGACTCATATCCATGGGGATGCTCTTACAGAAGGACAATTGTCTAACTCTGAAGACGTCAAACAGATTAATTGAATTCTTTGATAAATGTTCAAAGAAAGTAATATTATCCTTCCACACACATGGCGACACCATGTACTGGCTTCGTGCACCAACCATTCAACCCCAGAACCGATGTATATCACTTGCCTCTGTAGATTACGATACCATGCACAAAAGAATGGGCCACCCCTCTAAAGATGTTCTCAAAGCAAGAAGAATCCACATGGAATTTCCAGAAGGGTTCATGCCACCCAATACAAAAGGCAAGGTCCTCTGACTACTCCACGCCCTATATGGCTTAAAGCAAGCTGGCTTAACCTGGTGGCGTGCTTTAGACCAGTCAATGAAAGACCTAGGCTTAGAGCGTCTTAAATCAGATGGTGGCCTTTTCATCTATCGCAATGGTGACAACTGTGTAATAGCAATAATCTATGTCAATGACGCCCTCTTCTGTGGCCCAAACAAAGCTTTTGTAGAGAAGCTAAAAGCCACATTCATGAAAAGATGGGAATGTCAAGACCTCGGTAAACCATCTGAGTTCCTAAAGATGAGAATAAAGTGTGACAGCCAGAAATTATATCTGGACCAATCTGCCTACCTCGAGATGATACTGGAATGCTTCGACGTCACCAACTCACATATCGCTCGTACTCTTCCCTCAGGATACTATCTCGAGAAGAATATATCCCCCGTTGACCCAGAAATCCATCTGAGGTTCCAAATGGTGATAGGATCCCTCATGTACCTAATGATTGGAACAAGGCCCTACATAGCCTACGCGGTTATCCAACTGGCTAGACAAGCTGCAAACCCATCCAAAGATAACCTAGACAAAGTGTACTACATATGCAGATACCTACTTGGTACGTGTCAGTATTTGCTAGTCTATAATGGCGAAAACGGAAATGGCATTATTGCATGCACTGACTTCGACTGAGGTCAAGATGTCCAAACAGAACACTCGCAGACAGGTTTTTACCTGAAACTTGCGGAAGGGGTTTTCCTATGGAATTCCCATCTCCAGAAAACCACTGCCCTCTCCTCTACTGAGGCAGAATACATGGCACTGAGTGACTGCTCTCGTCAAGCAGTCTGGATCTGGCAAATGATGGGTGAGCTTGGCTATAAGCTGACATGTTCACAAAGAACCTTACTTTTGAGAAGTTCACTGAATGTCGATCCCAACTCGGTCTTGAGTTCTACTCTGACTGAATGCTCACTGGTAATACTAATTTATAATTATTTTAAATATATTTGATTACATTGCTGAGATTAGATTAGATTAAAATAAAATAAAATAATATCATCTATATAATATATATAAAATTATCTCAGTTGTAATACATTTTTGACTCCCATTCAGTATTTGGGATTCCATATGCTTTGGGCTCCCAGTCCTATTCATTATTTGGGAATTCCATTTGTGTTTTATAATCTTCAAATTGATATATATCACAGTCACAGTCATACTATTAGCATGACCATATTAAATGAATGTTGAATATTCATGTATAATTAATATTATTTTTCTTCTCAAAATAATTTTGGTGTTTCATAAGTGATGACAAATCACAATTTATTTGATGATATTCATTTCTGAATATTAAATGGGACTCCCATTGATTTGGTGGCCAGTTATGTAATAGCTCCATTTGGCCTAAAATTCATTTCCCCAAATGTTACCCAAGGCCCTGGGAGCCCCTACATAAAAACAAGCTATCAGCCTCATTTTTTTTGCGCAAAAGATGAGGCTAATAGCTGGTCCAAAGTGAGCAGTGGTTGATTTTACTGTGGGATTTGCGAAGGATGGGACCTTGATGATGTTGATCATGGTCAGTACCCGAAGAGTTGGACAATTGGTGATGTATCATTCGAACTTCTTCATTATCTGTTGCTTGGATTGTGTGAATCCATATTCTGTAATCCAAATGGTTTCTGGAACCCTGTCCAGATCTGGAGTATGAACGCTAATAAGCAGGTCCGGATATGATGTTGATGGGTGTTTCGTGAAGGTTAGAAGGAATTGTAAGTATGATCTTGTTTAGATTGGAGAAGCAAGTAAACCTGGGAATGAAATAAGCTGATTAAGTGGACATATGTATTTAACACTACCTGATGGTGAATTGATCTGATCCACCCAACTGATTGATAATATATCCCTGATCTTGCAGAGAGATGTCGTTGAATTCAAGTTGTCCTTGTGATAGACCATAAAGGTTAAGCCTGAGCAGTGATTCTTGCAAGCTTGAGTACTTTGTGCCTTTGCAAATAAGGTAAACTATTGATGAACAATGTTGAATGTTAGTGGTAGAGGATATGGATTTATTTCTACCAATATTCACACCTATTGCACTAGACCTGTGGAACAGGTGAGACACTTGTGTGAGGTGTCTTGCAATTCCTAGGAGGTTGGTACCGCCGAGATAAGTAGAGGAGAGAACTAGTGTTACAGATGTACATGGTAGTAATATCCATGAAGTCCTGACTCCATGAGATGGATTTTGACAGTTTGAGCCAGTTAGAAAGCGGGACCAGACCGTGAGCCACCTAGATGATGACTCAGCTTTCATTGGCTGGATAGCAACTTGGTTATGGTTAGCTTGGCTTACATAATGGCTAGCCAGTTATGGTCATATACCAGCATAAACTGGAGCCGCAGCAACACTACTCCAGGGCATTCGCACAGACAGAGTTGCAGGGGCAAGAGCCCCAGCTTAGATAGACTGTTCCCATAGAGTACTTATACTCTGCACTGGGACAAAAATTGATGCAAAAAAAAGCAAGTATAAATTCGAGGGGTGGAATAAGTGCAGCTAAACATGATTTTCCCATGCTTTCCTATTGGCTGGTGCTTTTGTTCTTGTTCATGTGAAATCTATAGGGCAAGCCATGCTACCATGGCGAGAAGACCAATTAGTTGATCTTTGTTCTATGTCAACTCCCTGAGCCTAGATTTTACAATGATTCACATATCTTTGGCCTTGTGTCATCCTGCAGCATTAACTGGGATGCTTGAACAACTGTCTCCATGCCACTCCTCTGATCAATATGGGTGCACTGAGGAACATCTCCAAGCAGAAATGATGAGAAAGCTGGTAAATAATAACATGGGCAATGGGCACTGCTCACAGGATGGTGATTACCGCTCCGGAAGACATTGGATATGGACACCTGTCTGCTTAGTGTTTTAAGGTCCGGTCCGGTCCGGTCTTTTGCCTTATTTGGGCAAGACCAAGACCATCACTGGTCCTGGGAATTTCCTAATATGGAAAAACCAGACCAAGACCACAAAAAACTGATTTTTCGGTCTTTTGTTGGTCTTTTGGCAGTCCGGTTATGGTTACTAACTGGTTGTCAGGGGTGTGAGAAATACTACCAATTTCTGGCTTCTGGCCCATATTTTTTCATCCAAATCGGTTCAGGGGTCGTCGAGATATGATTGATTTAAGATTACATGTCATTTTCGAGTATATCTATTTAGAAAACCTATTTCTGAGAACAGAATAGCGTGAGATAGGTGCTTAGGGGTGGCTGTACCGATGTTAGCCAGGTCACGTGGCTACATTATCTGCCATAAATTATGTAATTCTGCCCATATGCGGCCAAGATATGGCCAATCTTGAGTCATATGTCATTTTGGAGAAGGTACTTTGAGAAATTATCATACCTATCTCAAATAAAATCATAAAAATGTGGGAAAATCAGGATAAATCGGTCAATATACTACCTAATAGGGGCTAGCCCAAAAGACCGGTCCTGACCGGTCTTCGGTCAGTCTTTTGATTTTCTCGAAATCAAAAGACCAAAACTGATGTAAATCAAAACCAGGATGGACCGGACCAATCAGGACCGGTCTTTATTGGTCCGGTCCGGTTAAAAATCGGTTTTTCATCGGTCTTAGGACCAGACCTCAAAACACTATGTCTGCTTGTCATACAACGGTCGGAGACAAGAAGATTCCAGATGAGGTAATTATGATAAATCCATGGGTATCATCTATAGATCTCGTGACAGTGTAGTAGTTGTGGACAGAGGTAATTCCCTTGGTAGGCAGACTACAGGCCAGAAGGTCACTGATTGAGGACAGATCTGGTGACATCAAACCTGAAAAGGTGAAACTGTGGCTGCCCTTGAAAATTCCCACTAGTATCCCTTGTGACAGTTGCAGCAAATCGAATGGGAGCAATGGCATGCATACACTAAGAATACTCTTAACAGCAGTCCCATTACCATTCCTTTGATGATATTTTTTACCAAAGCCTTACCACACCCCACTTTCTCTGCTCTTCATCTTCCTCGCTTACCTGGCTGAGGAGTGCCCGGTGGGACTTCAAGGTCTGGTTGACACAGTGCTGTGCCATCTGGCAGACATCACTTATGGCCAAGTGTCACAGTGATCAGTGCACTTGACAAATCACAGCAAAGCATATGAAGAAGACCAAAGCAGTGGCACCTCGAGTGTAACTTGTTCCAAAAAGAAATCACCATTTGTCTGGCAGGAAAAGTGTCTTTGTGGGCTCACGCCCCCTCATGTAGACAAACGATTTATGTCCTCAACAGAGTTGATGAGTGCAATGTATTAGTTCCCAAACAGGTGAGGAGAATCACCTTCATGCATGAACATTGGATAGCGTGCTTGTGATAGAAAGTTAGTGGATATGTGATCGAGCTTGTAATTTCCCGACTCTAGAAAGTCTCATTTCTCCATCCTGGTAGATTCAGGCTTGGATCAAATATTAGATATTCCAGGAATTGGGTGCCCTGGAAAAGGTAAATCAGAGATAGTAGCTTTGTTCTGGTTCAAATGAAAGCCAACCAGCAATGCTTTTCAATAAAATGAGTAAGAGTTATTGTTGACACAAGTCAATCAACCAATGTTTTGCTGTGGTTGTATTTTCTGGTATCTCCCGTGACCTTATACAATGAGATAAGATATCTCACTCTGCTCCCCTACACCTTGTCTTTACCCCAATTTTAATTGGCACACTGCTATACAGGGAATAAGCATCATTGTTTGATCATGCCATGTAGTGAATTCAATTTGGTAAGCCACCCCCAACTACACACTTATAATCTGTTGTGACCATTTCTCACATTCTTTCTTCATACCTCTCCTTCCTCACCATGGCACACAACAACTTACTACTAAATGTTGACTCTGACATCGACAAAAGTACGTATATAGAAAATTTTAAATTGTTCATCTTATACATGCAGCTTTCCTCCCTGATGCCACTGATGGATGTTGATATGGATGTTGATTCTCCTGGGCCAGTGATCAAAGCCCATCAACCACTGCCTAATCCTCTGTCATCTCCAGCTTCAGTACCTTGTAAGTTGTGATGCACTGACATCTGGGCTTATCGTGTTCATCTTAGCTCAAAGACCAGCCTCCATCGCCACATATTCAAACTAGTATACAATATCAATCAAAAGATGACAAGAGTGCAAAATCACCAAAAGTAAAAATGATTTTCCTGGATTTCTCAATGTATTCTTCACTGTCATGACACTTATCATTAAAGACAGAGAACTTACATCAAGAATAGTGTGATAGTCCAGACTCAAGTACCATCTAATCCCAGTTTGACATCTTTAGCTTTTCGAGGTCACATTGGTTGGGCAAACCACCTATTCCACAACAATAATCACTGAGGGTCATTTCCAGAGATACAAATGGCTTAATTGGTGGATTGATAATCTTGCAGCCACAAGGATACTTGTGCGATAATGGAACAGCACAATATTCTGTTACCATGTAGGTAATAACCAGTTGATGGGTGCCCACATTGTATGTCTGCCTAAGATGATAAAATGTAAATTACAATTTAAGTGACTTAATTGATTGATCTGGATCATATTGGTGTTTGGGAAACACCAGATTAGTAATGGACAGAGATAATATAGTCATTGCTATGGTTATGTGAATTGCAACCAAATGGGCATATTCAGCAAGGTCATCATATCATCACCTCATCAATTTCCTGATTTAAACTTATGTCCTTAACATGACTTGTGGGAGAGGGTAGGCAATGGCGATGTACTTAGGTGAGCATGTGTGAACCTTTGCACACCACCTTAATCTAATGACAACTAATGAAATCCAATTCACACCACATAATACAATATATCTAATGTATCCACTGTGCCAAGTCAAGGACAAGCAGGATCATCATTACTCAGTCAAAGCCATAAGCCTAGCCACCCACTGAAGTGATGTGCACACTGGAATCCAAATGGAAAACTTGGTGCAAATTGTGAAAATATTATTTGGCAGTAAGCCTTGTGTAATTTCATTCTCACTTGCCTAACATAGCTGTTCATTTTGAAACAGGAACATCTTTGATTTTTGGGTAGGTGCAAAATGGATCATGAACCTTGGTAAGTCAGCCATAATAGTATTACCATGTGTTACATGTCATTCATTCACCATCAGTTTCAATGTCCTGTTCTTCACTCAGGCTTCTAGTGTAATGTGAGTAACTTCATTTCATGTGTTAGTTTCACATAGCTTCTCCAGGGAAAAACAATGCAATTGGAAAGCTGATCACCACTGCAGGCTTCTACTTACTGATTCACTTTCCAATTATATAGGAACATATCTACAAATGGCCATGCCCACAGAATGCCAAACAAAGTCACTGGCAAGGATCATGAAGACCATAACAGCTTTGGGGTGTGCATTGACCTCAAGAAATTTCTTGAGTAGGATATCTTCATGTTGAGAAATTTTGGGTGTCCCATAAGTGATGACAAATCATAATTTATTTGATGATATTCATTTCTGAATGTTGAACTTAGTTTCTTTGTGTGCTAGTAGTAACCCTTACCTCAGGTACAGGTATGGGGGTATGTAGAGCTAATAGATATAAATACATGTCAAAATACAGAAGTGGCAAATAAGATTGGGTAATATTGGTGGGAACCAAGTCTGAGTGTGGGAATTGTGCTGACAAGTGATTTCATTATATACAATTATAATTTGCAAAATGCCCTCAAAAAACCCAGTAAGAAATTCAGGAGTGCTTTGAGAATGCACAATTTTGTTTACAAATGATTCATAAATTGCAAAACATTAAAGAAAAACCTGTGTGGGATTCCCACAGCAACCATTTGGTGCTAACTTACATAATGGCACTCAATCATTCATATAATAAAAATGGGTTGCCTCAAGTGGTATACCCTTGCAGGCGATGTTATCACAGCTCAAGAGGCTGATGATGGGCTCATCGACTCACTGAAGAAATAATCAACCACGTTAAAATTGAAGCATCAATGGAGACTGTCTATACACCAATCAGAGACACATTTCATTGTTCTGTCCCTGACTTTGTGCTCAATCAGTCTCGCGAGTGGTATGCCAAGGATGTTGCTCCTCTGGCACTTGCACATGTTGCTCTGGAAAGCGAGCACATGTTCAACAGGTTTGGTGAGGCCATCATCCTCTATAATCTCACACTGCAGGAGGATGGGCCCGATGATCTGCTTAGATATGTAATATGATGAATTGCAAATTGTGCACACATTGTTACAGCTGGCCTGGATAGGGTCGGCAATAGACTTGGAGGTGGAGATGAAGCTAAGGCGGAGGACTCATCGAGCAAGTGTAATGCCTAGCGAGATGACTAGGGCTTACTTGAAGACTAGGGACACATCCGAAGAGGGCAGAGGGACTGAGGGGATGAAGGGACGAAAGGACGTACAGTAAGCGATGACAGCTGGATAATGAATCAATGATGTCATCATGAGTCATGAGGTCGAGATAAAGATAGGGAGAAATAGGAATGGAGATAGGGAGATTGCGGATCGTCTGTGATGTGAAGGAGGTGAAATCGCTAGAGATCTAACTTGAAGATACAGAGTGAATACAAGGTAAAGGTAATAGGTAGAAAGGAAAAAAAAGGCAAAAGAGATACATAGAGAGTTCCAGAGACGATCATAACACACATCCTTTTTCTCTATGTTTTTAAATTGGTGATGATGATTCCCACAATTGTGGCTGATTTGGTTGCTAGTTGTTTACCAATAGCCACACAACTCAAACCCAGATGCCATGGATATTATTGCTATAATATGTATGTCATTAAACAAGGTTGGACAATATCTAAGTTACACTTATTTAGACTCAATGCTCAGGTCAGCATATATCAAGCATGTTATAATACTTCCAAACCCTTGCCATGCTAGATGGGGAACTGCTGAAGAGATATTAGCTAAGTCATATTATATGCTTTGAATCAGTAACATTCATTTCGATTGACTTTTTATTTAATATAATAACACTCAATTCCTTTCCTTTAGAAGGGCCATCAACCTCTTTGTCAACTCCTGGATGATGAGTGAGGGTGATGAGTGGTACACTTTGATTCAAAAATAAATTCTATCAATAGAAGTGTCTTTGTTTAGATGATGAAAATTATGCAGACTCTAGTCAACAGTTTTGATCCTCCATCATTCCACTGTGGACATATCCACTCATGGATATTGTATCACCCATTTCAGTACATATGTTCACAAGGCTCACAAGCTTGGCTATCTGAATAAAATTGAAGTGGAAATCCTACTTGGTAGATTATGTGCTACTCAGAATGAGCCTCTCTACTTTGAAGCCGACAAGAACAGCATTCAAAGTGCTCTTAGATTGATAGCTAGGTCATGCTCAATACCATCATCTCCCTATTTAGGAGGTAACTGAATTCCATGATCAGTCCCTCCTCTGTGAGCTTAAATCCATGCAGGTCCCCAAGGTTTTGAATGACAACTGTTTTTCTTGTGGAAAGTAAATGATCTTGTGAGGACTTATGAGTCTGATTTCAGATAAAATAAGAGTTTCAAGAACTCTTCAAAGTTTTTCAGATCCCTAGTATTGTCATGATCAAAGAATCTTATGAATATAATATGTACGTAGCTGTTTTGATTCATTTTGGGATTTGGACTTCAAGAATGAAATGTATCAGACATTTTTCAGACATTTTCAGAACATAAGAGAATCCCACTAATTAGATGTTTATGTAAAGTTGAGATTATGTTTGAGTCAACAGCTACCTTCTTGGCTGCTGACAGCATTAAAAACCTTGAGAAGCTTTCTGCCGCATCCCAACTTCTATCCTATCATGCCAGTAGGCCTCAGCCTTGTCATTCATGTATGCAGTTCTTGATAAAAACTGTGACAATGGAGGTTGAGTCAATGTAGGAGTTTGCAGAGCAAAGATTGGGGGTGTGGTCATGTAGAACACTCTATGGAAGATATTGGAAACAGGGGGGAATCAAGAGCATTCTCAGTCCAAACTCTGAAATTGTCTATGATCCAATGTTGCCTGAAATGTGGGTCAGGTTGACCTTCTTGTTGTCTTTCCAAAGTGGCCTCAATTGATTCTTCCACAGCACAACCAAACATGATGCTTGATAATTGGTGAAATGGCTGGAAGTGTGACTCTCATGCCGACACTTTGATCGAGTAGGACCAGTCGAAGTTTGAATAGTAGGTAAGTTGTTGGCCATGAACTCAGAATGACCAACCATGACTGGGACCAAGGTGCATTGGCAGTGAAGAAAGTGTTGTCCTTGAAAAGATTGATGAAGGAAAATTCAGATACAGGGTAGAACTTAGTGTGATATAGGTCCCTGGGGTCATTAGTCAACTTGAATGAGGGCAAGTAGAAAAGCTTAGGTAGCTTCTTACCTGTCCAAGAGAGTTGGGACTTCCCCATGTTCCAATACCAGGAATGGAACCTGTAACAATGACATCAGACATCTTGAGTTGTCAAAGTCGAAGTCAGGTTTGTCGGTGTTGCGATCCTCATAACTTAGGCCGCCCCAAACTTGGACTCACTGATATTTATACAATAGACTGGCAGACTGACTCAGATAGACATTCTAGTGGAATACATATGTCAATGATGACAATGATGACATGATGCAGCTTGGATGTGAATGGGTTAATACACTGGCAGCCAGTAATTGAGGGTTCAAGTTGAGTGATATTATGTACAAGTGCCTATACCAGCAGTTAGTGTTCGAAGGTCCGGTCCTAAGACCGATGAAAAAACAATTTTAACCAAATGGTCTTGATTGGTTCCAGTCTTTTGACTGATTTTCCCTGATTTTCCCATATTTTTAGGATTTTATTTGAGATAGTTATGACAATTTCTCAAAATACCTTCTCAAAAATGACATATCACTCAAGATCATCTTGGGTGCATATGGGCAGAATTACAGATATTAAGGCCACATGAGTCAGCTACCTTTGGTACAGCCACACCTAAGTGCCTATGCCATGCTATTCTGTTCTCCGAAACAGACATATACTCAAGAATGACATGTATTCGTAAATCAATCATATCTCAGCAACCCCTGAACTGATTTGGATGAATAAAATATGGGCCGGAAGCCATAGTATTGTTCACAACTGGTTAAAAACCATAACTGAGCCGGCAAATGACCGAAAATGACCGAAAAATTGGTTTTTGCTGCACTAGAGGCAAAGCTCTGTTTGTGAGGATGGGAAAGTGTGATATAATTGTCCAATCTATGATGCATTGGTAGAGGTGTGAGCCACCTTGGTGTGCACAAGTCAGATTTGAAGTTGGAATAATAAGTTATCTAGCAGTCTCAGGTCTAGTCAATGACACAATGAAACAATATAGTCACAAAAATAAATTACTGTATTTATTTCTTGTAGGTAGACCGAATTATAGATGGGTTAAATGTGGTTTGGATGACATGTTTTCATTGCCACGTTGATAGTTCTGAATTGGGATTGACAACTTCACATTTTCTTCACATAGACCTGAGGCTGGATTATGCAATGCCTATGAGATGCCATAGAGTGGCAACACTTAAAGGCTGGTCCCTGTTCCATTCATGTCTTGGCAGTCACTGCTTAATTTTTTGCGTCTGGTCCATCCGCTTTCCATCAAGTTGTATGACCGTAAACTTAGTATGTTTCCTTCCCTTTCACATCTCCTTTTAAATCTGTACTCATGTCTCGCATTCATTTTTCCAACTTGTCATCGATCAGGCATTGATAACATATTTTAGGGCCCCCTTCAATCTTTGCCTGCCTCCCAAAGAGATGTAGAGGAATCAACGCAGCCTAGCATGGCTTCAGAGCAGCAATCAACACAGATCCAGAGCAGCACTCGCTGGTACAATTTTAGCCGATTTGGTTGAGAAAGCAGGAGATGATAAAAGAGACGGTGGCCCTGCCGTTTGCCGTTCCATTGCCATGAGTAGTACTATAATATTATTACTCATATGTGCCATCTGCACGGTGGGTACAGTAACCGGGTTTCAGAGCACCTCGCTTTCTGAATCAGTTCTGTGTCCTGCAAACTGTGCTGTGCCTTTATCATTTTTGAATAGGACAAGAATATCTCCAAAACCTGCACGATCTGATGATCTGTTCCATGAGCAAGGACTTGGATCAGAATTCCCATGCTATTTTTCCAAACATAGACTTCTCCAGAGTCGCTTCCACATATCCCAACTTCGTCCTTTGCATCTAAGCATACATGGCTGATACGAGTATGCTGAAAATTCACATTGAACTTTCTCAAATACAAGAATGAAACGGAAGGCTCTGTGGTGAAAGAGTAAATATCCACCCCATCCAGCAGGTTCCAGACAAGTAATTTTCCAGTAGCTTCATGATAAGCAGTACTCCCTCTGCATGAATACGAGTGTCAGCGACAAGATCAGTATGAATTATAATTGGCCTAGTACATTCATGTTTTGAATTTCTGTTTCTATACTTGTTTCCAAGGCAGAATGTTGTAACCCACTCTACAGACTGGGTAAGGAATGACTTGGATGTAAGGAGTAGAAAATGAGACACACAATTCACGAGCATCAAGGAGCCCCACCATAAGACATCGACCCTGCTCATAAAAATGTGCAGAAATCAGTAAGGCAGGGAGGCAAGGCTCAGATAACGGAGGGTATATGTTTACGAGCTTAATCTTGGCTATTCACGAGGTCCAGAAGTTAGTTGGTATTATTAGGTCGTAAAAAACTGACCTGGACCCGAGTCTGCTAGTACACTGGCAACGTAAATAGCTATTCGCCCCATCCCGGTGACAGCAATCAAAGCTCATGTTTTGTTGACTTCAAGGTATTCAATCGCACCATCAAAGATGGTCTCCATATGGATCCATTCAATTGTATGCTTGTGTGAAGGGCTTCAGATCATTCAACTGGTATGATTGGGTCCTCAATTCTCACCATTGCTATATTGAATTCCCACATTATGAGTGTGTCATTCACTCCTGCAGATATGAGCCAGAATGACTTGAAGCATTTTGGCTCCCTAAGCCATCTGACAACTGTAATCAGGTTTTGGTTGCAAGCGATGAGCAAGTGAGCCTGATTTTAGAGACCATACTATGACATGTCCATCTGAGGCTGGTATTCCAAGTGTCAAAACACGAGAAAGAAGACGAATTTGGTGGTAGCAACCTACCACCACTTGCTAGGTATGTCCCCTCTTCCAAGAACAACAAGGAGTTGATTGGACCGTTGTGTCCTTTGAGGATCCATCAACGGTTGTGGGTTTCATTCATTGTCACCACTGTGACTTACTGTGGCAGGGCAGAAATGGAACTTTAGTAGTCATTCTTTTTCACTACCATATGGTTGCTCAAATCAACAAAAAGATGTTACAGTTACTAAGTCAATCTAGTACAGTACTACATAGTAGGTGTATTTACAGGTACACAACGTCGGAAATGGAGAGGGGAGGCCCGGTGGGAGGGAGCGGGTCCTCTTGCACACCAGTGCCCTGTAGCTGCTCATACAGTTGACCGACTAGCACCAATGCCATGTGGTGGAAATAATGCCCAGTAAGGTAGTCGTCATGCAAAACCATCCAATATCACATAAGGTGACACTGGTGTGACGACACAGGTTTCTGTCAATGATGATTTATGCCATGTCATGCCGAGGCTTGGCAGAGATCGAAAGAACCATATCTATTATCTATCATCTATGATTGTAGTGCGTTATGATACATGATTACTATGGACAGATTCTATGGATTAGTGGGTATTAATTAATGGGTTGTTTTCGCCTCCCCATGTCATAGGCAGACTCAGACCCACTGTTTTCAGCACTCAAAGCAGTGCTCGGCTTGAGCTGAATTTCTATTGGACCTCCGAAGGTCTTGTTTTCTCAGTTCTGGCAGTTTGCATCTCACTAATCCATCAATAACTTTTCTCGGAAGACACAGCTTCTTATTTCACTCTGAAGAAAATCTTCCTTTCTATGTATATTGTATCTTCCTCAAACTACTTTTTTGTTATAGATACTTAGTGAATACATTTTGATTTTTTGCTTGTGTCACATAAAAGTAACAATTTGCATGTGACATTGGATGGTTTTGCATGATGACTACGTTAGAATGAATAAAACTTTTCCACCACCCCAATATGATATGTACCACCTGGACAGCACTGAGTTGGGCATTGATCCAGAGGTCAATGACCTTCCAGTGTAAAAACATAAGGACTGGATAGTATTGGGCATGACAGCTCACTTACGATACCCGGGAGGTTCTTTGACATCACATATGATACATTAGTTTCCTATCAGTGAAGACAGTATACTAGGTAGTTGCTCACCATACCGAGCAAATATTGACAAAATATTGCAACCGATATCGCAACTGGAAGGCATGAGAATATTCTGTGGACAAACCATCTATCACTGGAGATCATCCAGGTCAGCTGGTGCGTCAATTTCTCTCCCCAGATCTTGATGTAATCATTAGAGTGAATGTGCAGAGATCTGTTGGGAAACACACATCAGTAATTGCCTTTCGAGAACCAGGCACCTACGGATGTTTTTCGCAGTCCGGTTCGGTCCAGTCTTTTGCCTTATTTGGAAAAAACTGGACCAGGACCACAAAAAACCGATGAAAATGGTCTTTGTGGTCTTTTTGTCGGTCCTAGGACTGGTTTTAACTGGTCTTTATATAACCGGTCCGGACGAATACATTCCCAGCTTTCTACTGATATTTTCTTTACGTAAATTGGTCCAGACGTCGTGGAGATATGACCATTTTAATATGTAGTACAATATTCAAAGTATCTACTAAGTCGAACCAGTCTGTAGCTTGCTTCTGTGTGATCGACGATCTTAGCGGTGGCTGTACCGGATATAGTAGTGTTATGTGGCTTTAATTCGAGCTATGAATTACGTAATTCGGTGCACAAACGATTGAGATATGCCCATTTCCGAGTTACATGTCAAGTGAAGATAGATAAATTGCTACAAATCCCAAATAAATTCCTAAAATAGTGCAAATATTTGGGGACGTGGGGGCATATGTGGCCCTCAGGGGCACCGTTACGGATTTTTAAAAGACCAGTCCAGACCGGTTTTATAGCAGTTTTCTTAATTTCTGAAATAAAAAGACCAGGACCAGGACCACAAAAAACTGGTCAGGACTGGTCCACTATTTCCGGTCTTTTTCAAGTCCTGGTCTGGTCGAGTTGCGGTTTTTTTTCAGTCCTAGGACTGGACCTTTGAACACTAGATTCAGTGTGGTGATTGAAAAACACTCTGTATTGAGGCAATTCTGACGGTGGGGGAAAATCGCAATGAAAAGACAAAGAGAAAGATGAGAGTTATATTATTACATGATGTACATCCTGCTACTCAGTAATCAGCACCTGGCCATCACTTGTGTCACGTCACGTATGTGATATCACGCAGCCATCCCTTAAACATGAGGTACAATAATTTGAGCTTCTGGCGTGGACCATGTGGCTGTGTCGATTCCACGTTTCCCCAAACACAGAAGGTCAGACTTCTCTGCAATGTTTATATACAAGTGGTACTTACACATTGCCTCTTTGAACGGCCTTACAATGTATGTTGTATGTCATACCCATCCCAGAAGTAAAAGTTGTATCCTGGCAAATTGGGGTGGTGATAACCATTCTTGACCCCAGATTTCCATTTGCCATTGGTCATGATCCACGATTGTGCGGCCTCTTTGTATAAATGAATGTATATGTCATTCTCTTTCGAGTTCAGATCCTTAGGTGGTGCAAGAAGCAAGGTAGTGCTTTGCGATTTGAACCATCCAATCACTTCGCCTTGGTTGCGCATTTTTCAGGTGTGGCGCACCGGTAGTGTTTTGAGGTCCGGTCCTAAGACCGATGAAAAACTGATTTTTAACCGGACCGGTCCATCCTGGTTTTGATTTACATCAGTCTTGGTCTTTTGATTTCGAGAAAATCAAAAGACTGACTGAAGACTGGGCAGGATCAGTCTTTTGGGCGAGCCCCTATTAGGTAGTATATTGACCGATTTATCCTGATTTTCCCACATTTTTATGATTTTATTTGAGATAGGTATGATAATTTCTCAAAGTACCTTCTCCAAAATGACATATGACTCGAGATTGGCCATATCTTGGCCGCATATGGGCAGAATTACATAATTCATGGCGGATAATGTAGCCACGTGACCCGGCTAACATCAGTACAGCCACCCCTAAGCGCCGATCTCACGCTATTCTATTCTCAGAAATAGGTTTTCTAAGTAGATATACTCGAAAATGACATGTAATCTTAAATCAATCATATCTCGACGACCCCTGAACCAATTTGGATGAAAAAATATGGGCCGGAAGCCAGGAATCGGTAGTATTTTTCACACCCCTGACAACCGGTTAATAACCGTAACCGGACCGCCAAAAGACCAACAAAGACCGAAAAATCGGTTTTTTTGCAGTCTTGGTCTGGTTTTTTCATATTACCCAATTCCCAGGACCAGTTATGGTCTCAGTCTTGCCCAAATAAGGCAAAAGACCGGACCGGACTGGACATTAAAACACTACGCACCGGTAGGCTAATGGCCAGTAAGATAGCCATGAATGACACACAGTATAATAGTACATATGGGAAATCATGCTGAGATTTCATATTCTGGGTAGGACTGGCGTCTGCATCTCTGTCACAGTGGCATCATGCGAGATAAGTGTGCTAGTTTGTCAAACCAAGATTCATTTACTCACAGATTGCCAACTCATTCACCTTCAACCGCGACACCATCTGTTTGTAATCCAGGTTGAAACCACTGGCAGTGAATAGGAATGGCCTATACAAAATGTTAATAGAATGCTTTTGGAGGTTTCTAAGTCTTAAGAGTGGTACTCGCATCACAATCCAGTTTTTCAATGGTAGTCTGAATATCTTCAGCACGCAAATGTTCGTGCAGCAGGAAAGATTGCTTGTGTATTGGTATGGCCTGGGATTATGTGTCAATGAGAAATTGAGAATCGGTACAAATTTCCTGGTTGGGAACCTACATCATCTTCGGCCCTGCTATATGGTCGGTGTGGTAAATCTGGTCTGGCACAAATCCTTAGATGCCACTCTCTGCAGGACTGAATGGTTTTTGTCCTCATACTAGTAGTAGGTGGAGATGAAGGGGGGCAAGGTAGTAGAGAGATACACTGAGTTTTTATAATATCATTATTGTCACCGTGACAAAGGTATACTAGGAGTTACTATGTCTCTACAAATGAATGTTGCCAAGGTCGATTATCACAGGATTTTGTTTAAAGCGGCCCATGGCATGTGATGACTGTCTATTTTGGTACAGTGGCCACGATACTCCAAGTGTGTGTTCAATTTTTGAGCAAATCAATAAAACAGAAAGGTATGGTATTGAAACGAGCCTGATCTGACTTGGATAAATTTGTGGCAATGAGCATGATAAGCATGTACTAATCAAACAGAAAACGAGTGTGATACTAGTACTGTAGTACACAGAGAATGGGTGTGGATACTACATAGAAAACGAGTGTGGTACTACATAGAGCAGTCAAATGAGTGTAAGTGTGATACTACACAGAGAATGGACGTGACTACATAGAAAACAAGTGTGGTACTACATAGAGCAGTCATGAAAATGAGTGTAATGACGAAGTAAAGCAAAAATAACATCATATGACTTGGAACCTAAAGAAGTTGGCGCCTCTTGGGATGTTGACCAGACGGTGGCCACAAGATTGCTCTCTTCATATGTTTGACGAATAGGGACTGATTGTCTGATTGCAAGGATTGTCCAGTGTTGGGGCAAGAACCATAGCGAATCAAGGAGCTGCTTGCAGAGTTGGGCTGATGAATCAAGTGAGGGGTATTTTGAGGTGGAAGGGAAGCACACTGGAAGTCTACCCCAAAATGAGTGAGGAATCCAAAGATGCAAGTCAGAAAAGGTGGTGGTGGTGGGGAATGGGCGGAGCGGCTCCCGATGAGAAAATCCATTGTAGGGGCATCCGAGTCCAGAGCCAAAGGTGGTGGTGATTGTGATAGGATGCAACCAACAGCTGAGCTAGCTTCAGGAATGCAATGGGGAGCCTGAGGATTATATTCCTCAACCACTTCTTCAGCCTTCACCTCCGAAGTGTCCACTGACATCATTTCCAAGTCAGAGTCCCTGGAAGACTCAGAGGTAAAATGATTTGCATAACTTGAATCACATCAGTGAAAACCGATGTTTCAGTCTTTGTCAGTCTTTTGCCGGTTCGGTTACAGTTAATAACTGGTTGTCAGGGTGTGGAAAATACTACGGATTCCTGGCTTCCTGCCCATATTTTCTTCATCTAAATCAGCTCAGGGGCCATTGAGATATGATCAATTTAAGAATGCATGTCATTCTCGACTTTATTTACTTAGAAAACCTATTTCTGAGAATAGAATAGCATGAGATTGGCGCTTAGGGGTGGCTATACCGATGATAGCCGGGTCATGTGACTACATTATCCGCCATGAATTATGTAATTCTGCCCATATGCGGCCAAGATATGGCCAATCTCGAGTCATATGTCATTTTGGAGAAGGTATTTTGAGAAATTGTCATAACTATCTCAAATAAAATCGTAAAAATGTGGGAAAATCAGGGAAAATCCTCATATATACTCCCAAATA
>JBBPPF010000511.1:0-18746 GCA_038091815.1 Leccinum obscurum | reverse complement strand
TGTCTCGTTCACTAAACTGGCCGGCGGTGCCGGTGAGACACGATGATAAATATGAAGCGGGGCATACTACGCACCTGCAAAGTTGCAGAACCTCATGGTACTGTTGCAACCATCTGAAGCTGTTGCGCAGTCATCTCGAGCCTGTGCTTGAAGGGGTTTTCAGTCGACTCGAAGAGGAGATTCTATCAATATTTTGATGGATGTACTAATCGAGAACGAACTTGAATATCTTGAACGAAACAAGTTCTATTATGGCACGACTTGCCAAGGATCGGAGCAGCCCGTTGGCCCCTGACTTTTTTTGAAATTTCCCATGCCCTCAACTTTTATAGTACAAGGCACCGTGATGTGGGAGACCAATCAAAGTCAAAATAAGCACTTGTACAATATTCAACTTGATGTACCTCGACGGTCACATGCGTTGCCGGGGTGCTCCAGCTTGCAACCACCGACGGCCTAAAGTACAACGACGCAAGAATATATGGGTATAGACCAGGAACCCCCGCGGCCGCATCCGCGGAGGTATCACACCTTGTAAATAATCCCCTCGCTCATCATGAGCTCATCTGAATCGGTCATGATCTGGCAGATGAGGGTGGCTTCGGCGGTTCCAAACAGCCCATCCGTAGGGAGCCCCGCGTTCACTAATTCTAAAAGCTCCGTCAGGAAAATCTGTTCTTCATCCTGTAGACGCGTGGCAAATAGGTTTGCCACTCTAGATCGGAATAGCTGGAGACTGAGATAGAAAAAAAAAAGGTACGGCGGAGAAACGTGGTCAGTTTTCTCGTGCCTTGAGAAGAGCGTTGCGGGTGTTCGACATACCGTTCTGGTCGGTCGCCGCCATCCGTAGCAGGCACTCCTGCGGCTGCCGGAACCGTGTCCATTTGTACATCCCGACTGTCATCTTGCCACAGTGAATTTTGGTTCCCTGCTTGATCCGGAATTTGTCCACCGTTAGGTTGTTCCTGCGGCATTTCTTCGCGTTCGACCGTCTCAGGTTGTTCGTCATCATCACCATCTTCTGAGCTGCCTTCCTCGTCTGAGCTCGAACCATCCTCGCCCTTGCCAGCGGTCGCACCGCCACGGTTGAGTTTGCGCTTTTTTCTCTTCTGCCGGGGTCGCTTCGCAACTTCTTTGTAGAGAGCAAACCGCATTATCTCCTCGGCCACCCTTGCATCATCTTGTTCGACCTTGACCGAGAGACGTGCCTTCGCATGAGCAGTAGATAGACGGATCAGTGTCTCCAGCGTACGCGCAGTCAACGGCGCGGTCTAGAGACCATGCCTCAGTTAGCCAAGAAAAGACAAAGTCGGGTCGTGTTTACCTTTTTCCTGTTCGCCTGACTCTCTTCCTCGTTCCGGAGATTGGCATACACGTTCACAATATGATTTGCGGCCCCGTTCGTGAGCACAGGTGCTGCCCTGCTCTTCGCGTATTGGACATACTTCTTCACGAAAGCGATACTCAAAACCTCCACTTTTACCTGTTTGCCCCTCCGAGTCCGGGACTTCGCCGCGGTGAAACCGATGTGAAGTAGTGGGTCGTATTTTTCAAATGGACCGGATTCTCCAACACTGCCCTGTTCAACTGGAGCGATGCCAGGCCCCTCTATTGCTAGGGGCTGACTGAGATTGTCGTGGATAGGTGTCCCTTCCTCAATCCCCGGAGGGAGGTACCGATGTAGCCGAAGAACGTGGTCTGCGATCCTACGGTCGCGCTCTTCATCAATGTCATCCGTAACAATGAAGAGAAGATCGAAACGTGAGAGGAGCGAGTCTGGGAGGGCAATGTTTTTGTGTGGATCTTTATGGATATCATACTGCACAGGGAGCTCAAAATATTGACGTCAAGGTCCGGACGACGACTTACTTGTCCATATATTGGATTAGCTGCTGCAACGACGCTACATCGAGCATTCAAGCTCGTATGAATGCCTGCCTTGGCGATGGTCACCGTCTGTTGCTCCATAACTTCGTGTATCGCAACACGATCAATGTCTGACATCTTGTCAAACTCGTCGATGCAAACTACGCCACGATCGGCGAGGACCATTGCGCCTGCTTCAAGGCGACGCTCGCCCGTATCTCGATCAGTGGTAACGGCAGCCGTCAAACCGACACCAGAGCTTCCTCGACCAGTCGTAGCAATCGCAAGTGGTGCTGTACCAAGGACGAATCGTAGGATTTGTGACTTTGCGGTCGACGGGTCACCGACCATGAGTAAGTTGATGTCGCCACGGATGTGGGTGCCGTTCGGGAGGTTCTTCTCCGCGCCACCGAGGAGAAGGAGTAGAATGGCCTCCTTAATTTTGTCATGCCCGAAGATTGAAGGGGCGAGCGACTGCGAAAGCAGGTGGAAAATGTCGCGTCGTTTGCCAAGTTGATTGATCTGCCGGATGTCGGTGTCGGTCAGTGGGGTCTGAGCGATTCCACCTCCTATCTTCGATGAGAGAAGGTTGATGTTGTTCGCGAGGATAAGGGATCTTGAAAAGGTATCTGAGTGAATACATCAGGCACGAATGTAAATCAACGCTCACTTGAATGCGCCATTGGAGCCACCCCCCACGCTTCGGTAGAACCCAACCAATTGAACGCGGTCACCAGGCTTGCACTTGTCAACAAGATCATCATCAAGAATGATGTCCGTGCTCCGCGGCAATTGTCCTGGTGGGGCGCGCTCAGGCATCTCCTGGATGCTGATCCGCTGATGATCTCGAAACACGCAGTGGCCATACTCCATTTGCAGAGGATGGCCGTCGTCGTCTTGTTGTGGAGTAACGGTGGAAGTTGGAGGGAGATTGGAGGTGGAAGTCGTAGCATCACGATACTCGCGCGCGTGGAACAGCTTCGTTTCAGGACAGAAGTGGACCGACTTGAGCAACTTGGGCCGAACAAGGGAGCAACGAGTGATGATACCCTCTAGTGATATCATTTTCCCGAGGTATTCGGCTCTGAGGGTTCGCGGGCTGACATGGTGATCACCAAACGATCCACTGAAACCTACGCGATAACTCCTTCCTTCGAGCTGGTGTTTGTCGGCGTCATGGACTTGGGTGACGATGTTCATGATAGCATCATCGAAAGCTGGGAGAAAATCGACGGGATGTTTGAGAAGACCGTCTGCGTATTCTCTGTTGTAATCACGGAGGTCATCGATGTTGACTATGAGGCGCGTTTGTTCGGTGCGTAGCAGGCGAGCGATTTCGTCTCGATAATTGTAAATGGGAGAGTCCGAGATGAGAAACTCTTCGAAGACACGCGTCCTATCGCGCATGAGATCATCCTGGGGAACAGGCTCGTCGAGCATCGACATGGTGGTGGTCAGTGCGTAAAACTTTAAAATTGGTGAAGAACGCGTACAAACGCGTCTATTGACGCGGAAAAGCCGGCCCTAATTCTCTCATGTCCACGTGATGCTCGCTTCCACTATGACGATGATAAAAATACCAAGTTCCCATAGTAAATAGGAAAAAATATCGAGGACACATATTCCGGTGAGTACTACAATACATATAGCATGAATCCGGGTACTGGCCGACACCCTCTGATAAGGTGCCGGCAACAGAGAACAAAGGTGCGTGCAATACAGCCATTAGGTTGTGTTCTGGGTAGGGGAATGAAGAAGGGTAACATTTAATTGGATCGATCGGGTGCGATGGCACGATCGTACATGAACTGGCAACGCCCCGATTTTGCGGGTGAAGGCCCATCAATAGAAGGGTATATAACTGAGGGCTTCGAACGCACGGGAGTTAATATGTCGTAAAACATGGTCGAGAGGCGAGGCTTACAGGAAAAAGGTTCGCGGGTCGGTGTCTACCAGTCAGGCGGGCCGCCGCCACCACCACCACCAAATTGGTTTTCTGCGGGACCCTGTACATACATCGGGTGTTCATAAAAGATGCACTCGGGTTGTAGAAATATGGTGTCATACCCGAGGATTTCGAGCAACGGGCTCGCCAGCTGCCATCTGTGACGGATCTGTCAGTTGAGGGATATGGTAGGCGAGGGTGAGACATACCGGAATGGCGAGTGAAAGAGGGGCAAGACAGGCCAAGAGGAGGGCTAGGTAACACTTTGGAATGATCATGACAAAGCTGGGGAGCTTACTATGCAGGGAAGGACGGGGAGAAGGACTCCATGCTTTTTATCCAGGACCTGAGGAAGACTGAGATGAGAAAATGATATGCCGATCGCGATCCATGAGTACATCCGTTGCGGTCACTGGGCCATCCAGGAACGAATTCCCTTCGGCCGCCGCGCACCTTTTCTGCATTCCAGGGAATTACAGGCACGACACCATGGCCCGAAGATTTGGCTCGACGAGAACTCGGACGCTTCAAGAAGCGCCGAGCATCACACTCCTGAGTCCCAAACTAAATCACGTCTTCACGGCCCGTCGACTCGGACGCATGGTAATACTCCGCCCATGGTACAAGCGCTTATCTCCTCCAGGTATCGGCCATCCACGGGGAGGAGCCAGAGTGTGTGATGTTTCCCATTCTTTCTTTTCCTCTCCGCAGCCTGGAAAAGAAATGCGAGGCCACCATGCCCTCCCCCAATGCGGGTATGACGTGTCAAACCACCTGACAAAGTTCCGGTAGCTGTTTTACCCGTCTCATGGGTCCGTGGATGGTGTACCTTGCACCGCAGATGGTCCGTTCTAGCATCAACCAGTCCAATCCACCGACGGAAAGAGCCGAATGGACCAACCCAGATCCTTTTTTTCAATTTGGATGAGAGTTGTTGGCACCCTTCTCACTTCACAGGTTCCGAGCCGTGGGACAAAGAGAGCAGCATGTCAGAGACTGTCTGGGCTCCCAATTCCGTCCGTATCCGCAGTTACTGGATGAACACTCTTGCTCACCGAACACTCCAACTTAGTTGAGCAGCTGCAAGCCACTTCTGTGCCCGTCATCGATAACGTCGCGGGGACAGTGCACATGGGCAGTTCGACTGGTTTCGTCATTACGTTTCGAGGAAGTAGCATGCATGACGTAGACATTAATTGAATGTACAGAATATTCAATCCTGCACGTGGCCGTCAGCTGATGTACCCACTTCAACCCGACACAACTCACCCATAGCTTGATCAAGCCATCCCACGAAGCCGTAACTACTTTGGACTGCATATAAACGGTCAGTGTAACCCGTATGCCGTAACGTGATACCACTTACGGTTTCGTGTGGCAACCATTCGTGGGCAATGACCACTTTGGAGTGCGCTTTTAGACGCGACTTGATTCGACCACTCTTCCAGTCCCAAAACACCACGTTTCCTTCACTGTCACCGCTACTAATCCACTTTCCATCCGGGGAAAATCCTACCTGGCAGGCATATCCCGCCACGGAATGACCCGCGAACCTTTTCTTTCTGTTCTGGCGGAAATTGTCGGTGCTGTACACGAGAATTTGGTTGTCCAGTGATTGCGCGGCAAAATATTTTTCTGCGTTCACATGAGGGTGTGAATAGGACAGAAAACAAGGAGATAGGAATGTGACACAGACTGGAAGGATGTAGTGTGACAGCAGGCATGGAATGCATGTGGGGTTCTGCGATGTACTTTATTACGACGGGTATGTCATAGTCCCAGGCCCGGATAGTTTTATCATCCGAGGTAGTGACAAAGCGACGATTTTCATCGACGAAAGTGATCGTGTTCACGGGTCCCAAGTGCTGGTCGTACTCTTGGGTGATGTCGCCCGAATTCATATCGTACTAGCAACGCGGGTGAGTTCCTTCACGGGTCAAGCCTGGCACCACACGTACCTGAATGATCTTCTTGTCCGACATGCCAGCGAGAAAGACGTGCTGCTTGTCGTCATCGGGGTGGAAGCGGATGACGTAGGGGGTCTTGCCGTTACTGAACCGCTTGAGACACTGACCAGTCTCGGTGTCCCATAGTTTCATCTGACGATCATACCCACAGGACAAGAACTTTTTGCCATCGTTCGAAAAGGTGACGTCCTTGACGGCTTGGACGTGGCCATGGAAGGTCCGAAGACAATTTCCATGGGTATATACATCCCAGAGCTGTATAGTGGAACGTCAAGGAGAAGCAAACGAGGAGAGAAGAGGGAACAAGCCTTGATCTTTGTGTCCATGGATCCACTGAGCATGAGGTGGCCGGTGTCGGGGAAGAGACGGATGACGGACACGCCCTGGGTGTGTCCAGTCCAGGTGTGAATGCAGGCCTTGGGGATAAAGGTCTCTTGAGAGCCAGGCTCTACTGCAAGATTTGGTGCCTCGGAGAAGGGGGGATGCATGTAGGTCCTGCCCTGATAATCTGTCATGGACTTGCCATGGAAGACGGAGGTCTCTTGGCCGACGCCGCCACGTTTGGGCTTTGCCTTTTTCTTGACCACCTGGAGCTGAGGCTGCTCCTCGCTGTCGTCTTCGTCATCGTTGTCGTCGCCGGGCTCCTGCTCCTCCACGCCATCGAGGAAGCCGGCCTGGTCCTCGCCCTCCCAGGAGGCCCATGGGCCGAGGTAGGCGCCGTCGCCGTCGACGATGTCGAGGCTGCCCTTGTCTTTTCGTTTGCGCTTGAGTTCCTTTTTCTGTACGTTGGTGGTGCGGATGGAGTCGAGAGTGGCGAAGGAGTGCTGGCGTGCGGAGTCGAGGGAGCCAAGGATGGCGGGTGCGGTAGGATCGACGGAGGGGTTGACGGAGTAGCCGAGGATGGCATGCGTGAGATGCTGTGCCTTGAAGGCATGGTCGGACATGGCCTGTTCCTCCACATGGCCTGCGAGGGCGTTCTGGTTGAGAAAACGGTTGCGGTCAGCGAATGGGTTGTCTGGGCCTTGAAGGGGAATGGTCAGGTCGTGGTATGGGATGTTGACGTGCATCTGTGTGTCGGTAGGTCGGGTGAGGAGGGCGGAATGGTCGAGGGGGTCCTGTGGGGGTCAGGTGAGCACGGGGGAAGGACTGGGTAGTACTCGGAGGCGTACTTGATGGAGGACATGCGGCGCGGGATCTATGGAATGAGCGTGTGTAGATTCTGTGCGTCTCCTCTTTTGTATGTTGGCTATGGCAAAGGCGTCGTTCGAGTCGGGTGCGGTGTTGTCGTCGTCGTCCGAGGCGTAGGCGTGGACTAGGGACATGGACATGGTGAGGACGAGGAGGCTGTGTTATGTAATCTAGCCATCAACAATACTACATCACTATATGAACGCGTCCTGACCTCGGTGACAAGGATCATAATTACACCACAACCCATCCATACGAACTCATTTCCCTGCTTCCATGTCCGAACGCGCCGTCGGCCGTCCTTGGACCGCACACGAGGACACTCTCCTCGCCACCGCCGTCGCCATCCACGGCGAGGTCGACAATTGGAAGGCAGTCGCTTTATCGGTCCCAGGAAGGACCAACAAGGCGTGCAGGAAGGCAAGTACCCCCCCGGGTCGATCTATTTCTCTTCTTAATAACTTCCGCCCTGCAGCGGTGGCTTCACTCCCTATCACCGAACGTGAAGAAAACAGCCTGGACAAAGGAAGAAGATAATCTCCTATTGGAGCTCTATAAGATCCATTCCGCGAAATGGGCCGTTATCGCTAGGAACATCCCCGGCCGTACCGACGACGCGTGCTCAAAGCGTTATCGCGAGGCCCTCGATCCCTCCCTCAAGAAGGATGACTGGACGTCGGACGAGGACGAAAAACTCATTGCCGCCTACAACAGCATCGGCGGAAAATGGGGTCGCGTCGGCCAAGAGCTCCAACGCAGCGGCCTGGGTTGCCGTAACAGGTCTTACTTTCCTCCTTTGCCTTGCCTTCCCTGGTTGCTAACTCACTTATTACCAGGTGGAGACTTCTTCAGCGAAAGCGAGCCACCGCTTCACTTGCCGATCAGGGCCTCCCCTCTTCAAAAATTACTCCCGACTCATCCCACTCATTTTGCTCGTCCCTCTCTCATACAACTCCTTCCGTCTGGCCATCACTCACAATGATCGCCTCCACACCCTATTGGGACGACTCCTTGTCACACGTGGACGCCCCTCCCTCCGCTCCACCGTCCTCCCACACCACCTCCCCCAACCACCTCCCCGATCCAACTCGCCATCCACAGCTCCAACTGGTCGACTATCCTCTTCCATTCCATTACTCCTCCTCCTCCCTCAGCTCAGCATTGTCTTCTTCTCCACAACACGTCCAGTATGAAAAAGACGCTGATGCCACGGCTTCCAATCGTCGCCAATCCCTGGTGCTTCCAATAGCCTCCGTTCCGCCGGACAACGCTTCAACAGCGGTCTTTGCTCCATTCGATTATGAATCCCCGTCATCGACTTGTGCGGCTTCCGTTAGCTCCACATCACCAGCACCACAGGCACCCTTCACCGAGGACATGCATCAGCCCAACGTATACAGCGATTGCCCGCGTCAATTTCATCAGCTCCAACAGACTGTGCAGCGCACCGCCCTTCCGGTTCACACCCCTTCCGCTCCTCCTGTGCAGGTCGATCATTACACGGCATCCGTTGCACACGAGGAATGCAGCCTCTCCCATGCAGCATTGTCATCTCGACACCATCCGACACCACAGAGCACCTCTCTTCGGGGCCAAACTTCCGCCGATTCCTATTTTACGACTTCTCGGCTCCCAGAACAACAACCGAACCGCATGTCATCATCGATGACTTCAGTCTCGCTTCTTGACAAGCCCGACTCGTACTATCACGTCTCTTCAGAACCACAGCCTGACGTCACTCCGCAGCACGTTCTCCTTTCTGTCCCTGATCCGCTTTCTCTCTCCGAACCACGTCCTGGCTATCATTATGTCCATCAGCGTGACCCGTCTCGTGCACGAGTCGTGGAGTCCGTGCGTGGCCAGGACCAGCATGCCGAATATCGCCACAACCACGTGGACCTGAACAGCCATGGCCACCAACCGTCGAGGCCACCAGCCACTTCCCCGTCCGACGCACGCTACGCTCTGCAGCAGCCCGAGTGTCGCAATGCAGACACGCCCACCCTACCGGAAGCAGGTCCCTCTCGTGTGGCGTCCGACCACTATTATAGTTCCAACCAGTTAGGTTCATCGCAGCTTGTTCGACGCTCTACTGTCTCTCCTCCGATCGTAATGCCATACACGAAACGGCCATCGTTTGACGGCTCGTCCACCACCTCGGAGGACTGTCAACCTCCCGCCTTTCACTCTATCCCAAGGCAGAAAATTGGCACCGCCACTTCCAGGAAACGAACCGATGCGCAGGCGCTCCGCTTGTCGTCGGATTTGCAAGCGACCTCCGAGTAAGTTTTTGTAACCAGAGACATCGTTACGCAACTAACGCGCGGCACAGTCCTTCCATCAAACCTTATGCTTGTGGCCACGAGAGTTGCTGGCTTTTCAACGCAACATCGAGTCGCTCTTCTTATTGCACCTCTCGTGGTCTTTCTGATCACAACAAATCGGCTCACCCAGAAGATGCTGGAGGGGACCGACCGTACCGGTGTGGTCTAGAGGGGTGTGGTAAATCTTGGAAGGTATGCAGACTCTAACCTTTTATGCTCTCGATTCGGCTGACGGGCATCAGAGCATCAATGGGCTGCAGTATCATCTTCAGATGTGAGTTTGATTGATTGTTGTAGAGGGGCTTTAATTAATGGACTCTTTCCCAGTTCGAAGGCTCATTTTCAGCACGCGATCACTTCTACGTTTGTCTCTGGTTATATAGGTGGTCTCGAGGTTCCTGCGTCTGTTGAAGCGTCCACAACGGGGGAAGGCGAAGAAAAGGCGAAGAAGCAGTACAAATGTCCTCACGAAAATTGCCGTAACCGGTACAAGCAACTGAGCGGCCTGCGTTATCACTTGGCCCATGTAAGCATCAGCGTTGTCAACAGGGATGCAATGCTCAATCTCTCTTTTTTAGGGGCACCCGGTGGAACTTCCCAAACAGTTGGATTTCGTTCCTCCTGCTTTAAGCCGCAAGCTGGCCGAGAAGATGCGCATGCAGGGACCTGCTCCATCGTCCTCCGAGTGTCAGAGACGCTCGGATACATCCAATCATTCTACACAGGGCTCTTTCAACATCTAGAATCCACCTTTGCTCTCTTTAACTTGGTTTCCTGTTTATGGTATAAAATGGTTGGTTATTTAGCATCAGTTCAATATATATGTACACGTAGGCAAGTCGCCACCTATTCTATTCTTCGTAATGTACGTTCGAGTCGTAATCTGCTACATGTACTTATTGATATCTTTTAACGGTGTATGTCTGTTCCGCCGAAGCTTTGTGGGACTGGACATTGCAACTCCAATACGACAATGAACGCTGTCCCAAGACCTCGGCCTAGTTTCATCGTCTGCCGCCGCCTGTAGCGAATTGACTGGCACTATGGCCCGATTAACAATGTGTTCGATGGGAAGATGGATTAGACGTACAGATCTCTCAAGGATGGGTCGGCCATGAGCTCTTCCATCGAAGGCATTTGTCCGCCTTGGGCACGATTCATCTGATGAGGAACAAATGTGAGTGATGGTAAGAAGAAGAGGAAGAGGTGGGTACCATATTCGCCACAGTTGGATTGGACATGAGTCTTTCGAGACCACCGTTGGCCATCAATTGTTGCGCCATCTGCATCATCATCGGATTGTTCATCATGCCTGCCAAGTTGGGCATGCCACCGCCTCCGCCGAGCATGTCCGCGAGACCAGCCAGGTTGGGGGCTGCGTCCGAACTAATGGAGTTCGAGGACGGAGATGATTGGGGAAGCTGATCCTCGGGCATGAGGGGTGGAGGACCGTCGTCGTCGTCCTCGGGAGTGATCCGGTCACGCGAGTTCTGAAGGCCCGACTTGAGATTCTCGTTGGTCGGATCCAGCTCGGTGCCCTTGCTAAATGCGTCTGCTGCGGCCTTGTAGTCGCCCAAACTGTACTGGGCATGACTGAAAAGGCGGGTGAGCGATTCACGTCAGGGGGAGAAGGGGAGGGATGTACCCGAGGCGAGAGTAGGCTTTGACAAAGGAGGGATCGATGTCGATGGCCTTCTTGGCGTCGTTGATTGCGGAGGCATGGTCTCCTTTGCTGGAGTGTGCGGCGGCGCGGTTGGAAAAGTAGACGGCGTTGGTGGGGTCGAGGGCGATTGCCTTTGAGTAGGACTCGATGGCTGCGTCGTGCTTTTTGGTAGACATGTGAGAGTTTCCGGTCTGTTTGAGCTTCTCTGCCTTCTTCTTGTCCTCTGTGGAGGGAACCTTGGGAGGTGCAGATGCAGATGCAGATGCGGAGCTAGGGGATGCGACCTTGTCTCTGGTCTTGAGGAAGACGTCAAATATGGTCTGGAGCTTGGCAGGTTTGACGCTGAGCTTGTCGCACTGGACCTGGTTTGACGGATCTATGCCAAAGGCCTCGCCGATGCATTGTACTGTGAATGGGGTGGGTGAGCGATTCGATAGCCAGAAACAGGACAAGGAACGCACTGGCGACCTCGAGGCCCTCCTTGTCGTCATCCTTGATGGTGCCGTCGTTGATGGCCTCGTTGAGGAAATCGACAAAGGCGAGGACGAGCTGTTGTTTTCTCGAGTCTGCCATCGAAGTCAATGTAAAGTGGGTATCTCGGTACAAACACGAGACAACAAAATAGTACGCGTCTTGAACGACGACGACGACGACGAGCGCGATATGTTTTTCTGTGCCATCTCCGGTGAACCTCCGCAGGACCCCGTCGTGTCCACAAAGTCCGGACACGTCTACGAGCGCCGTCTCATCCTCAAGTACATCAACGACAACGGCAAAGACCCGCTCACCGGCGAAAAGCTCGACGAGTCTGACCTCCTCGCCGTCAAGCCCAGTTTGTCTTCCCGTCTTCACCTCTTCCCCGCATACACTAACCCCCTTCCCAGACCCCAAGGCCGTGCCCCCGAGACCTCCCACCGCGACCTCCATTCCCTCCATCCTCCATACCCTCCAAAACGAATGGGACGCGCTTGTCCTCGAGACCTTTGCCCTCAAGCAGCAGTATAACAACACTCGCCAAGAGCTCAGTTATGCCCTGTATGCGCAGGATGCTGCTAGCCGCGTCGTCGCCCGTCTCATTCGAGAACGCGACGCTGCCAGAGAGTACGTCCTCCGCCCTTTTTCGCCACTCCGCCTCCTAACGCTCGCATACAGGGCTCTGACTAACGTGCAGGCCAGTATGGGCATGCAGCCTACACCGGCCAACGGCACGGACGTAGAAATGGCCGAGGAGGCCGTCCCCGTCGCCCTTCCAAAGCCAGTCGTTAACCAAATTGACCAGACCCAGCAGACGCTGTCCGCCACCCGCAAGAAGCGCAAGGCACCTGCAGGATACGCCACGCCTGCAGAGGTCAAGACTTTCACCGCGAAACATACCATTCCCTCTCTTCACTCCCCCTCCGCCTCTGGCATGACCTCCATCGCCATCTCGCGCGTCAACACGTCTCAGTTTTTGACTGGTGGCAACGACAAGATCGTCCAACTTTATGATAGAGCCACGGACAAGGTGCTTGCATCTCTCAAGGGGCACACGAAAAAAATCAACCATGTCGCTCTGCGAGAACGAGATGACGAACCTACTATGTTGTTCTCCGCCGGTGCCGACAAGATCGCTAGAATCTGGTCCCATGACTCCGCTTCTGGCGAGTACCTACCCAAGGCCACGATTAAAACGCACAAGGGCGAGTTGACTGGCCTGGTCATCCACCCCACCTCCACGCTTGTTGCCTATTCCTCCCTCGACAAAACATACTCACTGCACGAGCTCTCCAATTTCTCTCAAGTGTATCACTCCACTCCTGGCGACGAACCTATCAGTTCGCTTGCAGTCCATCCGGACGGCGCACTGCTCGCCCTCGGAACGCCCTCATCAAAGATTCTCATATCTGATATCCGCTCGGGCACCCTAGCCGCTACCATCGCACCCGAGGGCACACCCTTCTCTGTCCACACCCTGTCCTTCTCTGAAAACGGGTATCACCTCTTGGCGCCCGACAGCCTGTCCTCGGTCGCTATCTGGGATCTCCGTAAAATGACGGCCGCACATTCCATACCGCTCGGCGACTCATTCAAAATCAACAAGGTCGTCTACGACTACAGCGCCAGTTTCTTTGGTGTCGCTGGCAACGAAGGTGTCCGTTTGTTCGCGCACAAGTCATGGGAAGAAATTGCTCGCTTCGAGGATGCGAGCGACGTGACGGATCTCGCGTTTGGTAGTCAAGGAAAGGAACTTTGGGCTACTAGCGGGAGGGAGGTTAGAATTTGGGGTGTCCCCGAGTAGTCGACGTTTGCCTGTCCTTATAAATCTATCGCACCAAAGTATGCATTTTCTGACATTGCTGATGATCCCATGCCTGCGTGCCCGTGCCCCTCACGGTGAAAGCTTGTCGAGGCAAAGCAACTAGATTGGAACTTGGGACGGATTCGTTGACACCAATGACGATGAACTTTTATTTCTTCCGCCTCAGGGGTATGTATGCATGGGAATTGATTGATTGACACAAGTACTTGGTACATACAAATGTATATCCTTGACGAAAACGTGGGTGATTTATACCCAAAACCCGAAAGAAAGAATAATGGTAATGCGAAATGATGCGCCAAAAGTCGCGTTAATGAGTTACAAAGGATAGTGATGCAGTTGGAGCATAGGGCCCAAGGCAACAAAAATGTGAGGTTGCGGCCACTTGATCGTTATAAAAGACAAACAAAAGAGAGAGAGAGAGACAAAAAAGAAAGAGGAAATCTCAGGACGAGTCGTCAAGAGACGTACGAAGAATATATATGTGGTACAACCGTCCTCGAGAAGGAGAAAGATTATTTTGTTTATCAGAACGTCGCGGACGCTCAATGCCAAGTCGACGGACCGAAAGTCTGCCCTAGTGGCAAGACGAGGAGGGGTGTACCGAGAGCGTCGGCAGTGTTCTGCCAAGCGGTGTTGCCCCACCAGTCGAGGCTAACGCCGCCCTTGGGCATTTGCAGGGTGAAGAAAATGATGAGCATGCCGATCGCAACTCCTGCGTCGAGAGCTGCGGCAAGGATGTAATTGTAGCGCATCCACCATCGGAAGTGGTAACGGCGCATGAACCACTGGAAGATGAAGCCCGCCATCAACCACGAAGCATAGTTGATACCTGTCGCGGGAGGCATCGATCCAATTCCGGAAAAGAGGACGGGAATGTTGATGTAACGCCAGAAGGAGAGTGGGAATCGGCGAGCGAGGTAGTAGAATGGAATAGGAAGTACGGCGCCAACGAGGAAGAACCACATGATGGGGTTATACATGGCACCCACACCAAAGATCCTCTCGGGTCCAATGCCTCCCCAGATGAGCGAAGAAGTGGCGAACACAGTCGCGGAGGGACACGTGAAGAACTGAGGTTGGTGAGGTTGACAGATGTCCACAACGTTGTCGAGCATCCAGTCCTGTACCAGAGTAACCACGAAGCTGCTGATGAAAGCGGCGGCCACCTGAGCGATGAACATGAGACGAGGGGGGATCTTCATGTAGTGACCAAGCTTCAGGTCAGCAGCGAAGCCAACCGCTTGGTTCGTGCCAGTAAAAGCGACCCCTTTGAAGATCATGACTGCTATGGGCTTGCCTGGAAGCAAATAGCCGGCGAGGAGTTCGTACATGACGGTTAGCACGACTTGCTGATTTGTGATTGCTTGGATCATGCCAATAGGGATGGTTATGAGCGAAGCAAGGAACAATGCGAGGCATGCCGCCCAGATGGGAAGGTCCGTGGGGAATATCTCAATCGTCACGAACAACAGAATCATCATCGTGATTCCCAACAGGGCATACCACCATTGCGGGACTTCAGGATATGATCTCATGAGGCGCGAGTGGACATCACGCTCGTCCATCAGATTCCTCCTGAAGCGCTTCATGATATCGCCACGGTACCACACTAAAATGACGTTCAGACAGGAAGGTTGGGAGAATCGAAAAACACTCACAGAAGGTATGGATGATGACGGCCGTGAATGCTGCAAATGCAACACCATATGCTAGTGCTAGCGTGGGAGGCAGGAATGCCGGGGAGTACGCCTCATATTTGGCCGTGTCGAAAGCGCCGTTGGTGATGACTTGCGATATATTGTAAATCATACCATTGTTATCAAAGACGCTGGCCGCCGATATGGGCAAATAACTCGAGAAGAAACTATTTGTGACTGGGAAGGCAGGGTGGTTAGATAAGATATTATAGTGATTTGAACGGCTCACAGTAGAGGATGGGCGCCATGATCCAAAAAACGACGACGAAGCCAACAGCGATGTTCGCCTCTGCCCACCACTAAGAAATATGAGACAAATGAACATAGCACGGAAGGAGATGAACGAACCGGTGAAACGAGAGGGTTGGAAAAGTAGGATACCATACCCCAGTCGAAAGTAAAAATGCCCATGCCCAGACCTGTCGAAGTGCCAAACAAGGAGTTGACCACGACGTTGTCCGGTGCGATCCAACACACCCAATTGAAGACGCTGAGACCAGTCCACAGGAAGCCGGGTACAAAGTACCATATGGTGGCGCAACCAAGAACAATGATGAAGAACTTCTCCCGAGAAAGGTGGCGACCATCAGACTTGCCATATGCCCTATGGAGAGTATTGAACAATGCGCAGTTGACCAAGGCACCGGGCCAGATCATGCTGCTAGGGTAGACGAGGAAACGGCGGAGGAGACCACCCAAGGAGAAACCAATCAACTGCGTCGAGAGAACGAGCATAAGTTCGTAGGAGCGACTGATCGACTGGTGATAGAAAAAGCGCTGTGAGACGAGAATATCTGTAGCATATGCGCCGCTGACGACGACGTTGGCCATGATGGTGATCAAGACATGCTCTTTGATGTTAAACGGGCCAGGATTGAGCGTCCAAGTATAACCGAAAGTGCGGTAGCGGGTAGTAGGAAGGACACGCGCGAGGCCTTTTCCAAGGGGCAAAGCTGTCAACTGAGCGACAATGCCTGAAATGAGGACCGAGGAAGCTGGGGGCGGTCATCAGATGGAGTGTGGACTTGGAGGGCGATTACACCTACCTCGCAAGCTGAAGATTTGATTCACTCCCGCGAGCGTTACAGCGTAAAACAAGCCGAGGGCCCATGTGCGGAAAGTGTTGACAGGCATCGTCGGATCATCGAGGTTGGATATGGCAGCACGGACCTCAGGATAAGGTGATTCACTTTCGAGAGGATCAGAATGGTGATAAAGCCTAATGAATAACACTCACTCATCGTACTCGAACGCAGTGTCTTGTTCTGACTTGGATGCGGTGGAATACCTTTGGGATTCTGCGCGAGACTGAGCATCAAACTCGGAAAGCTGAATAGTGCTCGAGTCGGAGGCCTTCTTCCTGTCAAGCTCGAACACCTGCGTGCTAGAGTCTGAGATTGATTGCACCTCGGAGTGGTAGTCGAAGTTGGGATCATTCAGATGCTCCATGAGAAAGTCGACATCCTCGGGGACATCTGGTACACCTCTATGGTAACCACGAGGATGAACAATATTGGTTGCGCTGTTGAAGGCCCTGGGGTCCATAGCGTCACCGATTCCGAGGTCTGGGAGGGGATAACAAGCCGTTCCTCAAGAGAAGGCGGGAGAAGACGCGGTGGGCGTATGGTGAGAGGCGGAAAGATGAAGATTTCTCGATGGCCATGGCCTTTTGAGAGTCGATAATGTTGTGGACTGTGTTCCACAAATGAACCTGACAGCGCTTGGAATGGAAGGACGGTCCACAAGTGGAAGGCGGGAGAACGTCGGGACTTGACCAGACAATAGACCCGATTTGACCATGTCCACTGCAAGACAAAAAGCTGGGAGAACCCACCTGGCACGTTAGCCGAAACAAAAGGCATATGTTACTTCCGTGCCTGCCATATTCATCTATGACGTAGCCATTATCATGGTCACCCAAGTATCACTGGCAATCCGATTCAGTCCTTCGTCTCTCACCTCCAACTTTTTAGAAGGCCACTGTCATACAGAACTGATTGTACTGTAACTTCTATCGAATCAGCACAGCTGACCCGTTGAAATGAATGGCCACCTCACCTCACATGAGAGCCAAGATTGACTATTGTCCGAGTCAAAGCACCGAGCTATTGTCCTCGGTTAGTCAAGACAATAAACAGCCGTTTCCTAATGGGGTAAAACAGGAACACCGTCACATCCTCTGAGTCAAGCTTTCAAGTTCCTCCGTTCCGCCTGCCCTGCCCCAAAGTTCCGTGATGCCGGCAAGATATTCAATTGATCGCCAGTGTGGTTGCTAGCGCGGTTGCCGAGCAGTGAGCTGGTTGAGTCACTGAATCCTCTTCTAGACAAAAATACGAAGTCGCAGTTTGGGCGGGATCATGTCTTCTACTCATGTGACCCCTCTTTCTTATCAACTGATCAATCAAGCGCAGGTAGTCGTTCCCCGTCTAGCCACCCCGTTTCTCGAGTCTGAAAGCCTGCCATAGCCATGTCTACCGTCGAAACAGCCACCCAAACCGAGGAGACTCTGATTCTACACGCAGAGAATGACCTGAAAGGAAAAGAAACTTCGTACAAATATGCCCACCTTCTTCCCTCTTTTACTCAGGATAACTATCCTCCTCTCGTACCCTTTGTGCACGTTGACCCTGGATTCCGTGCTCTCAAACACTCGGACCCCCGTGCCTTTTTGAAAGATGCAATGAGCGTAACTGAGCTGACCCCAGACTTGGGTACCGAGGTCCGAGGAATCCGTCTCAGGGACCTTGATAAGGATGGAAGGGATCAGCTCGCGTTAGAGGTAAACTCAACGGGCCCATCACCACGATTACAATGCTACAGAACTGTGAATGATAGGTCGCTAGACGAGGGTTGATGGTTTTCAAGGACCAAGCGGATTTCATCGACCAGGGACTAGAAGGTTATCTCGAATGGGGTCGTCATTTTGGAAGGTTCGTCGTCTCAATTTCATTTGCTGTCTCGTGTCCCATAAGGTTGTTCGTCGTGCAGGTTGCACATTCACCCCACCACAGGCCACCCAAAGGGTTATCCGCAGATCCATCTAGTATACAAGTCAGTTTCCGTGCAACTTCGTCCGATTGGATATGTATGAACGTTTTTCTTAGGGACGCCATCTCGAATTTCAACTCTGTCGTGGACGATAGCATCACGACTACGGTCTGGCACTCTGATGTGACCTACGAACTCCAGCCTCCTGGACTTACAACTTTCTTTCTTCTCTCTCAACCGTCGACAGGTGGCGACACGTTGTTCACGTCCCAGGTCTCTATTCTGAAGAAGTTGTCCCTGTCTTTCGTTGCGTTCCTACGAACCCTGAGCGCCGTACACTCTGGAGTCGAACAAGCCAATTACTCTCGGTCAGGGAAGATGGGAGGCATAGTTAGACGCGAACCGGTAGAACACATCCACCCCGTGGTAAGGCGTCACCCGGTGACTGGAGAAGAAGCACTCTACGTGAACAAGGAGTTCACTAGACATATCGTCGGTCTGAAACGTGAAGAGTCCGGTAGGGCCATTTCGTTCTGTTTTACCCACTGACACTGACGAAGAGAAGAAACCATCCTCAAGTTTCTGTATGATCACATCGAAAAAAGTGGTGATCTGCAAGCTAGGGTCAAGTGGGAGCCTGGCACCGTGGTACTGTGGGACAACCGGGTAACTGCGCATGTGAGCCAAGTTCGTGTGAGTAAGTTGGATTCATTGCTGACAGTTTGTCTAGTCTGCTATGGAAAACTATGGTGGCTCGGTGGAGCGTCGCCACGGTGCTCGTATCACACCTCAAGCAGAGCGGCCCA
>JBBPPF010000510.1:0-18747 GCA_038091815.1 Leccinum obscurum | reverse complement strand
CGCAGAAACGTTAGCTCGGAAAAATCACATGGAACAAGCAACGCACCATGGCAGTACTCGTGGTCGACTTCTCTCGCACCCGCTGCCCCACCCGCGTCACTGGCCTTGTCACGGTGGTGTCCTTGTTGGGGCGAAGGCGCACATGCTTGGCTGTGCCTCCGGTCGATTTCTTGGCCGTCTGCTTGGTGCGCATGACGGTTTGAGGGTGTGGTGTGGTGGTCGGTGGTCGAGGGTACGAAGAGCCAAAGGTACGTGGGGTGAATCTAAAAGTGCGAAACAAACAACGTCAAATGTGCATAGATCTGAGATTAAAATGAATACGCACCGTAACCGAGATCCCCGATTGGAAAACCTATCGGTCGTGTGGTGTGCATGGGTTGGTTTGGCTAAAATGAGCGCGGCAGCGGTAGCTAAGCGGTTGCAGTTTGGCGCTAGGACAAAGGGAGGTACTTACGCGGGTAACACGAGGTGATACGGTTGCATGACAGCAGCCACACGTCTGACTCGGAGTCTTCAGCGCCGTGTCGAATAGAGCGACGGTGGAGTTTGTGACTGCCACGTTGCGCCAGCCCGACAAGTCTGTGTGTTGATGAGCGTGTAGCATCAACTTGGACAGACCACAAAGCAAACGCTCTTACTTGGAATCAGTGAAACTCGGAGCACGACTATATCGGGCATCACGGTGTCGTATTGCACGCCTTCAAATTGCGCCGCTGCCACCGTCTGTTTCATACTATGAAGTGTCACGTTTAGTTGAGACAAAAGGACTGACAAATGGAGTTGCTTACTCGAAAATTTTAATGATGGCGGCCCGATCCTCGGTTCAGCGCACCATTCACTGGCGTGCCTGGCATGACTGACGTATCCCGCCAGCAAGTTGAAGCTCGAGTTGATGAGTCTGTTTATTGATCTGAGCGTATCAGCATCCGAGTCGACTCGCACAGACTGAAACGAATGACAACGAACGTGTCACTTACTTGGAATTAGTTCATCGACCGTGTGCCGTTCGAGCGTGTTGCTAATTCCAACTTGAACGCTTGAACGACGACGAACGACCCGAACCGTTAGGCGTCGCATTGCTGAGCGTCGTCGTTTAGGTGTGGCGTGGCGTGACTAACAAATCTGTGGCGTGGCGTGACTGATCGAAGTTGGCGTGACGGCAAATCGCATCGCATCATATCGCGTAACTGCGTGTCGTTGAGCGTCGTCGTATTTGGTAGGACAAAAGAAAAGACTTACTTAGACATATTAATCCCAACCGTCTGTGTCTCGTTTAGGTGTGGCGTAGCCGTTGGTTTTGGTGTGGTGTGGTGTGACTGACAAATCGTTGTGTGACGCGTGACGGTTGACATTTTTTCGTTGATCGTGACGCGTCTTTTTCATTGATCATATCATCTGAGTCCGCAACAAACAACACCAAACAATTCGTCGTTATTTCAAACGGCGATCTCCTTTCCACTTTTCAACTTTTTCCCGTTCATCACGCTCGTCCCTTCCTATGTCACGGTTGCCCGTTTTCTCACCATTAATCCGCTTGAATGTAGTAGTATCTTCCAAGGTTGAACTTTATCGCTATGCAGGACTGCAGCCTGCAGAGCGATAAAGTCCGCCCTTGTTTCAAGGTCAGTTTAGTTGCCCGTGTATAGCGCTCACCATTTTCTTTCTTCCAGATCTTATATGCATTTCAATCATGCATCATGATTTCCCCCTCTAGGTTGAACTGTACCAGGCGTACCTATCATCTGAAGGTCAGTCCAGAGACTAACCGTGACTTTGCAGATAATTGTGGTTCAAGTGTCAGTGGATCTTTGTAGGTTGCACGGTGATGTGGGCTGATGCAGCCTCTCTCGTGTGGCTGGACTTGGGTTGTAGGTCACGCGATGATGTGGGTTGATGCAGCCTCTCTCGTGTGGCTGGACTTGGGTTGTAGGTCGCGCGATGATGTGGGTTGATGCAGCCTCTCTCGTGTGGCTGGACTTGGCTCTCGTGTGGCTGGTCACGCGGTGATGTGGGCTGATGCAGCCTCTCTCGTGTGGCTGGACTCGGGGGGATTTTTTGTAGGTCACGCGATGATGTGGGCTGATGTAGCCTCTCTCGCGTGGCTGCAAGTGGGTTCGGGGGATTTTTATAGGTCACGCGATGATGTGGGCTTGATGCAGCCTCTCTCGCGTGGCTGCAAGTGGGTTCGGGGATTTTTGTAGGTCGTGCGGTGATGTGGGCTCAATGCAGCCTCTCTCGCATGGCTTGTCGGGTCGTTTCCACCTGACCCCTCGGGTTTGCTTTTTTTTTTTTCTCTGTATTGGTGCTCGGCTGAACCATATCTCAATCAGATCAATCAGATTATTTTCGGGGCGCTGGTCGAGCTGGATTATTTTGTATGTTTGGTTTGACTTGTTTGCGTCAATGCTTATTGATTACAGGGCAAGTTATATGCTGATCTTCCAACCCTTAAAGGCCTCGCGGGAGGACCATGCTGTTGTCTGCTGGGCTTGGTAAGTCCTGGTTCCTCCCAATAACCCTTCTAACCATTCGAGTTTAGACTGGCAGAGTCAAATGCTGATTTGTTTTGTTTTGTTTTTGTTTTTGCCTTGTATTTTCTTTACTGGAGTCAGGATATTATGAGGAGGGCCCCCTCGATGATACACTGGCTTCCAGCTTTTTACGTACATTTTTTGAACTGTACTTTACTTTGATTCGATTTGTATCTGAATTCTGGAGACTCTGGAACACCTAATTTGGTGTGATTATGTAATGTGAATAAAGGCTGTTATTATGCTCGTCTGAATTATATTGTCACGTGACCTGCTTGCCATACAGGGATTTAAAGTTCTGTCAACAGTTGTCAAGAAGTTAATGAAATGTCTGCCAGTACATATTTAAAGTTCTGTCATGTGTCTGAGAGAGTTCTGTCAAGTCAAGTCAATTTGAGTTCCAGAACTACGGATCGTATTGATGGCCCTGCAGTACGGGAATCCAGTGATTCCATTTAAAGTCAGAGTACCTTGAGATTCTCTCATCATGACAGATTCTCTCGTTATGACAGATCTCAATTACACTTCCTGCCTATTAGCCGACGTCCAACATACTCTTAGTGCTGTTGCATTAGGAAATATTGTCCATGATCAACAAATCTCATCTAGGAATCTTCAGAAAGCCAGGTGTGTCAACTTAGCCTCGAACAGAACAAATTATTTTAATTTCTTGATTTAGCTTGAAGGCAGACATACTCTTGTCAAAGCTGAGAAGCGAAGAATACTCTGATGATCTATTTGCGGAAGCTCCCTCTGAGAAAGAGATCAAGTGGTGTGCTGTTTCAATCGTAGCTGCTTTTATGAATCCCAGTTAGTTTCTTTGCATAACTAAATGATCAGCATTTCTTAAAAGGTTATTCAGTTCAGATCCCTTGGGATTATGATCGTTACTCAGAGGCAAGCAAAGAGGGTCGTTCGCATAAATATTTTGAAAAGGTAGAACTGGGCAACCTCGACAAGCCAACAACTCTTGTGGATGTACGTGGTAAAATTCTGGTTTGGTACTTGCCTTCGTTATTAATGCCCAAACGGGTGGTAAGCATTGTTTATGGATTTCATTTTTTGATCCCTCATAATCATTATTGAATATTCAGGTGAAGGTGAATGCAGTCATGCAACATCTCAAACCTCTTTGGATGGGATCCAAGTATTCTTGCAAGAACAAAGATACTTCTAGGGAAAAGGGCTTTGTGGAAATTCAAGATGACTCTCTTCTTGGGGCAGGAAGATTGACTATTTCAATTGGGACCTTCATGATTGGACACACGGTTTGTGCACTTCGTTTCAAAAGTTTTATATTTTTAATCATTTTTGTCAAGCAGAGACTTGTAGATCGAATCGTTCCTTCTAGTGCTTTGCAGGCACCTGCTGTGCAACACTGGCTGTAGCAGATAGAGCCAGTTGAACGATTACTGGATGCAGTTTTGCACATCATTCATCCAGGGATGTGGGCTGCAAATACGGCAGCAGTGGAGAACTTGCTCACAAAGACACTACGTAATCCTCCTTCTGTTTGGCCCACCAGTTATACTGGTATGGAAGTCATTGTGAATCGGATCACAGATGCACATACAGATGCGGGAGGTTCCTATGTTTTCTATGATCATCTTCTTAGTCTGGGTTCTGAGCACGATGCCATACTGAAGCTTGATGATTTGCATGCTTCTTTGCAATATCATGCAGGTACTTCTATTTTTCTCACAGGTAGAACTTTTAACCACTCTGTTCCAGCATGGACGAGTGGAGAAAGAATTGTTCTTACCCACTACTCTAAAGATGCCGTACACCATAGATCCCAGATAGCTAGACCATTCTTGCCAACTCAATTGGGTTGGTGGAGCAAATTCGGTTCCAGATGACACTTTGAAATACCCTAGATATTCTTGGTTATATGGAAGTACAGATTTGGCTAAGAGAAAGTTTTTGAAATACAATTATGGCATCATTGAGTTATATTTGAAATATAACCTTATAAATGTTCCTGAATGATGCCTAATCAAGTATAATGTCTGACATGGATTCTATACTTAATTATATGTCAAGATTGAATAGCAATTTTCAGTGACTCGGAGTAAATATGTCTCGAACTCGCAGGTCATCCAAACGGGCTAGGTTTACGTTACACCCCTCCAAAGGTTCACATCGCATCTCTGGATCTGGCCAATCATCCTTGATTACTCTCACCCCTTCACTCACCCGAAGAGGAAAAGTGACATATCGAGAAGTAGATGCAACCCAATTGTATTCTTCTGAGGCTGAGGAAGAGACACCAAAAAGAAAAATTCCCAAGCCTATTTACCATACTACCAGCTCTCAATCATTCGATAATCATTTGGGTTTAGAGGAATATCAACTAAACGATGAAAGCAATGAAAAAGGCAGAAGCACCAAGGTAACAATAATTTTATTTCACATGCAAATAATTATTAACAACTAAATAGACGCAGAATGATTTTCTATCGGAATGGATTCCATGGAGGGCAAAATATCTTTCTCTCCTATTGCAGTCTGAAAGCCTTTCAGCTTCAAAAAGCTCTTCAAAATGTGACCATTGCCATGATGCAGATGGTAACATACGGTGTCTCTCCTGCTATGGAAATCAAACATGGTGTCAATCCTGCGTAATTCAAACCCATGCTTCCCATCCATTCCATCAACTTCAGCGGTGGAATGATAGATTCTATGAACCTGTTTCTCTTCGGGATCTCGGATTTGTTTTAGATCTAGGTCATGGTGGAAGGCCTTGCCCTATCAACTCAGAAGACCTGATCAATACTGTTTCCCACTCTTTCACCATTGTTGATTCAGCTGGAATTTTCATTCACTCCGTACGATGGTGCAAATGCAATGGTGCTTCCCAAGAAGATAGACATCTTCAGCTTGTGCAAGCTCGACTATTTCCTTCCTCTTTCAAAAATCCTCAGACAGCATTTACATTTCAAGTTCTGGATGATTTTCTCCTAGAAGCTTTGGAATGCAAGGTTTCTGCTTATAGCTTCTATGAGAAGCTGAGGAGGATGACAAGTAATACTCATCCAGATTCTATTTCGGTTAGTGTTTTACATGCATATAAATTGTGAAATATTTACAACATTTTATATAGGATAGATATCGTGAATTTATGAGAGCATCAAGAATGTGGAGAGATCTCATGAATCGGAAAAGGGCTGGATATGGGCATCATACAGATAAAGAGCCACGTCAGGGGGATTTGGCTTTATTTTGTCCAGCCTGTCCTCAGCCAGGTATCAATTTGCCACCTGAATGGGAGTCAAAATATGACAGGTACGTGCTATATTTGATGCATAGCATTGTGAAACAGATTGACTAATATATATTATTAGTGATACAATTGCTCTTCGATATGTTGTGGATGGAAACTTCACTGCACAACACATGAAGATGCGAAAGCCTGAGGAGGATGTCTTTTTATCTAATGGTCTGGGATATATGGTACAAGATCGCTCCTATCAAGATCATATATCTTCCACTGCAGACAACAAAGAGGTATGTAATTATTCTTGTTTGTATTATCAACAAATGTATATTTATATTTGTTAGAAATCCACTTGTCAGAATCACCATGCGGTAAATAATGCAAATCTCAAGATGGCTAATTTGAGAGCAACTGGAATTGGAGCTACTGCTTGTGCACGTCATGGGTGCTTTGTACCTCATTCTACGGTGGATTTCTACAAAGGGGAACAGTATGTTATTTGATTTCTCTTGTTGACCATTTTTGTTTGATTTAAAATTATAAAGACACAAAAACATCGACTATTCCATTTGCCAGGCCATTGGATACAATTCCACTGGCATTCAAAAAGCCCTCATTATATATGATATTGCTTGTCAATGGCATAAAAACTTTGGAAGAAGAGTCGAACATTCAGATTCTTTATCCATCCCTTTTGGTTTGGAAATTCTTCCAGCTGTTGGAAAATTTCATCTCAGTGCCCACAAGTTGGAGTGCTTTCCCAGATTTAGTCTAATGTTCATGAAGGGGGCTGGACATATAGATGGTGAGATATTGGAGACACTTTGGGCATCATTCAACAAGATATCTCCTTCAGCAAGATCTATGAGTGCAGCTCATCGACAGGAGCTATATGATGATCATATGAGGGATTCCAATTGGAAAAAACTAGTGGGCATAGGTATGTATTTTTTTAATGCTTAATTTGGTTCGGAATTTAACATGTATACTAGTTGATACTTTGTGCAAAAAATACCGTAAAGCTCTGGAAGGAGTTGAGAAGACTCAGGGTCCTCTAGAGGAGCTTACACAATCATTGGATTGTGAAAAAATCCAGTTGTGGTCTCAAAAAGCAGATTATGCAAGTGAGCAAAGGGGAGAGGCATTAGATATCTATATGCTGAGAATGGATCAAGGTATTTGTTTTTCAACTTCATTGAAAGCTTTTATTTTGATCTTGATTTTTTTTCCAGCTCCAACTCTCGCTGAGATTAGATTGAATCTCATAGAAAAAAATGTATCTAACTCAGGAAAACAAACATCTGTGAGTTGGTTGGTGGAAGGTATTATGATTGAGGATGCTCAGTACGTATATGTCATTTTCTGTTCCTGCGAAAATAAAAACTTATGAAATTAGGGATGCTTTACGAGCTGAGATGCGTTGCATGCCTAGCAAACCATCTACTATCCAGAAGAGCATGATAGCAGAAAAAAGAAAACGGCTGCTGGGCAGAATCAACAAATTCAATCAAAATGCACATTGGTTTGTGTCAGGCATTGAATTCAATGATTCAAAGCTATGCAATCATGATTCTCCTTTCTGCTCCGAGGAGATAGGTGATGATATAGAAGAGGCCGAGGAAGAACAGTTTTGGAAAGGATATGGAGAGGATGAAGGTTATGAAGATATGGAGGGAACTCTAATGGAAGTCAATCCAGAAGATATGAAGGTTTCTATGCCTTCTGCTCTTCAGAAAATATTAGACGATGGTCATGGACTTGGACTACAAGAGATCATCAAAGAAGAGCTCCAGTTGCGTGTTGGTCAAGCTAATGACTGTTTGGAGAAGCTTAGGCTTCATCTTGGCAACAAAGCAGTGCTGTATAGGATGAGCTTTCGAAGCTCCTCCTCAGTTCACACTGATACCAGAACAAAGCAAGAAATTCGACGAGTTGTACACAAGATAAACCAGGATGCTCGAGGATATATTCGTGCTCATAATGCACTTATCTCTTTGAAGGCTCCTGATGATATCCTTGACAAGTACAAAATCATACACCCCTCCGATCTTGGAGTATCCAAGGATATTACTGAAGAAAATCGGTTTGGTCAAAGTTCTGATGTGCTTCCTTGGTTTTGGCGGGTTGGAGGAATATCTGATGGAACTAAATCATCTATTCAGTGGAGTGAGGAATGTAAGTTATCTGAATTGCATTCAATTATAAATTGATTTGTATTTTGTTTTTTAGTTCAAAGGGTTAGCTGGTTGAAAGCGAAAGCAAGATATGAAAGATGGAAGGAGGAACTTGACCTGGTAAGGAATGAAATGTATTGGACCATGCTATGGTTTGAGTATCAAAAGAAAGTCTGGGAGGAACGGGTGGACAACGTAGAGGAACCAGGTCACAAGGCTTATGCAGCCAAACAAATGGATATATGGCAGAGATTTCAGAACTCTGCAGAGAAAGATTTTGCTGGCTTGTTTTCTGTTCCTTAGATAGTGACCATCTGTAGTGTTGATCTAAAATATGGGTGCTATCATTGAATCATTTCATTGACACAACTTCAGAAATAACAGGACTCGGAAAATATATTATATCAATTTATATGTGTCGCACCGTATCCTCAGGCCCGGCCGCACCTCTAAAGTGGTAAATTGGCTCCGGCCGGGGGATGTGGTACGGACACTAGTAAGTGGTACTCTCAGCCCCGGCCGCACTTGTACAGCTGTTGCACCAAGATGTGTCATACTGTATACCCAGGCCCGGCCGCATCAAAGAAGCCCCGGCCGGCACCTACAGTACAGGCTGGCGGTATACTGTATTCCCAGGCCCGGCCGCGCTTGTATATTCCAAAATGTCTGGCCGGCCCAAATTGTCTGGAGTGTGGTAGGCCATAGTCTGGGTCCCGGCCGTGCCTGGGCCTGTAGTATGACACTTGTCCATATTATGTCTACTTTGACAGGCCCAGGCACTGCCGTGCCAGTACAACTTCCAATACTGTATTCCCAGGCCCGGCCAACCGAATACCCAGCCAGCACTGTGACGGAGGGTATGGCCACAGTGCCCAGTGCCCACCCGTATTCAAGTTCCCGGGCCCGGCCGGGCCTGTACTACAACTCCCACTACCCGGCCGGCCGAGGTGGTACGGCAGGTGCCAGCACGTATTCCTGGGCCCGGCCGCGTCTGCAAATCACCCAATACCCGGCCGGCCCATGTGGTACGGCAGGTACCAGCACGTAGTCCTGGGCACGGCCGCACCTGCAAATCACCCAATACCCGGCCGGCCCGGGTGGTACGGCAGGTGCCAGCCCGTATTCCTAGGCCCGGCCGGGTCTTTGTATCACCCAATATCCGGCCGGCCCATGTGGTACGGCAGGTACCAGGCCGTATTCCCGGGCCCGGCCGGGCCTCTACTACATCTCCCAATACCCGGCCGGCCTATGTAATACGGCAGGTGCCTCTCTGTATTCCCAGGCCCGGCCGCACCTGTAATCACCCAATTCCCGGCCGGCCGAGGTGGTACGGCATATGCCCATCCGTATTCCTAGGCCCGGCCGCGCCTATAAATCACCCAATACCCGGCCGGCCTATTTAATACCGCGGGTACCGGCCGGTATCCCTAGCCCCGGCCGGGCATGTGTATGACAATACCCAGCCGGCCCAGGAAATATGCCAGGTGTCAGCCCATAGTCCTAGACCCGGCCGCACCTGTAAACCACCCAATAGTCAATACCCTGCTGGCCGATGTAATACGGCAGGTGCCACTCCGTATTCCTATCCCTGGCTGCACATCACAGGTGCTAACTCATACTCCCAGCCCTGGCCGAACCTGTAAATATTGCCACCGGCCGGACATTGTGGTACGAAGACAAGCAAGTGGTACTCCCGGGCGTGGCCGCACCTGTACATGATCAATAGTACAGAGAGTCTGGCAGAAGTTCATTGTACATAGGCAGTAGGTCCGACTTCTTGATACGCCCTGGCACCCATTCCCATAACCCTTGTAACCTCAAGCTGGCATGTGTTAAGTCAATATAGTGTCAAAATATATCAATACAATATGCTATTCACTACTAGGATTCCATCCACTGGTATAAAGAAAATCAACAACTTGAACAAAGCTTGGCAATTTGATACTTGTCCCATCACTTACATAATGTACAGATATTGGTATTATTAGGGCCGGCCGGGTACTATTCACAAATTGTACGGGTGCGGCCGGGCCTGGAGATACAGTATGACACCTGTCTGTATATGTGGGCCGGCCGGCTATTTACTATTGTACAGATGCGGCCGGGCCTGTAGATACGGTCTGTCACCTGGCTGTACCAATGGAGCCGGCCGCATATTCAGTACTGGGCAGGTGCGGCCGAGCCCTGGAATATGGTGTGCTACATGTCTGTACTACCGAGGCCGGCCGGATAATCACAAGGCACGGCCGGGCCCGGGACTACAACCTCACCAAACTCTTGAGTATGCGGCCGCATTGGAAGTACAGACCGTAGGGTCAAATCACAAGGTCCTGACAGGCCTGTATCCCCATCTCCACATTTGTGCTATATGTATAAGAATTCCCGGCCGCACTTGCCCCTTCTGGAGTGCCTTCCATAATGGGTCATGATCACCAGGCACCAACTGCAACCAATGGCTGTACCCAGCTGGATCCAGACAATCTTGGCTTGGGGGGCCGCAGCAAGGGTACGTTCTGTACACCCAGCCCAGATGGTCCTGCTCCCCAAAAAACCACAGGTCTCACAAATATATATTGCCTTGACTACACACCAGACTACCCGGCCGGGCTTGACCATTTTGGCAGGCATAATAGTAATTTGGTCACTTGTAGGTACCAAAGCTACAATGCCGGCCGACCTGAAGATACACCCTCCGGCCGCACCCCAGCCGGGCCTACATATACGGGCAAATGTACAGTTCGGGGGAACCAAGGGTACAACTCTTTTTGACTGAAGGGTCTGCAAGAGACAGTCGACCATGATGTGATACCAGAGGTACGTCATTATCTTAGCTTCAACTTTACTAATGATTAATGTGACGAGTACAGATCGAGATGAATGTACCAGCCGAGCCGTCACCACCACCTATCGTATCACAACGCTCAGGCCGTCGCATTCGCATGCCAGCGCGGTACACGGACTTTCTACCCGGAAACTCTAACCTTCCCGAGCATATGCTTTCCGCATTGCGCCAGCAACACGCACCACCTAAAAACCCGCCTCCCCCATCCCCAGCTTCTTCAGAAGGCATGTCCTCTGTCGAGGACTCCCCTCCATTCGTAACCGAACCGGATTCCATGGGACTTTACCGCATCTATCCTCGTCGGCCCACCCATACTCCTACAGACACATTAAGTAAAGTTGTTGATGCACCGACGCTTTCCAGTGACGATTGCGAGGACGCACACCCTTTGCACGGTGCTCCTGGACTAGAACATTCACTCGATCCCTTCGCTCCATTTTCCAATGCGTCCTGTGGTCTCTTCATGACCTACCACTACTCGGGCACGACCGGCGCAAGGTCTGCGGAAGAACTTGAGCGCATGTCGAAGTTCGTTAATCACCCCCGTTTCTACGCACCCGATGTTATCACCTTTAATCATGCACGTGAAGCGGAGCGCCTGGACAAATTCCTAGCGGGAGCCGACGGACATTTCCCCACAAAGCACGGCTGGAGAAACTCACGCGTGAAAATCAAATTACCAAAAGAAAAAAGTCGGTTTCCCTCCGAAGACGAAGCTCCCGAACTCGAGATCGATGGAGTATATCATCGTGACCTCACCGATATTATACAGTCTGTGTTCGAAGACGATGTATTTGAAACGCTCAACACGACACCATTCACTCAGTACTGGAAGGTTGGCGATCACGTTCAGGAAGTTTTCTCGGAGGCTTACGCATCAGCCGAGATGCGCCAAGCATATGATGAAATCAATTCACTGCCTCGGAACTCCGGTGATGACCTCGAGCGGGTCGTTGCATCATTAATGGTGTGGTCCGATGCGACCCATCTCGCAAGCTTTGGAGACGCCTCCCTCTGGCCCTTCTATTTGTTCTTCGGAAACGAGTCAAAATATACACGTGGAAAACCGACGTCAAACGCATGTCATCACCTTGCATATATCCCCACTGTAGGTTTTATTATTTCATTTGTGTTGTGTCCCAAATTGGCTAATCGAGACCTTAGTTGCCAGACGATTTCCAGACGCACTATATCTTTCACCATGGAGATTCGGCCACAAGCGATGTTCTCACCCACTGCAAGCGAGAGCTGATGCAGGCCATTTGGCGCCTATTGTTGGATGAGAAATTCATGCACGCTTATGAGCATGGAATGGTCGTTCGATGCAAAGATGGGATCTTAAGACGGATATTCCCCCGTTTCTTCAGTTACTCGGCGGATTATCCTGAAAAGTAAGTTAACTGTATTCTGCACATACCTCCTCCGAGTCATCTTTGAAATTGATTTAGAGTTTTACTCTCGGGCATCAAGTTTCTCGGCAAATGCCCCTGCCCTCGATGTTTGGTAGAAAAGTCGGAATTGATCAAGATGGGAACAACGCGCGATATGAAACTCCGTATGAAACGATCTCGTATCGATAATCCTAAGCGTCGGAATATGATTCAGGCGGCACGTCGAGTGATCTTTGAGCAAGGTGCAAGGATTGGTGGACAACGTGTGCGTGATATTTTGGAAGACGGATCATACGTGCCAACTATCGTGCGTCTTTATATCTATTGATTGTATGCACTAGTATTGATCATGGACTCGTCACTTCAGAATGCATTTTCAGACCGTTTGCACAGGATGGGTATCAATTTTTTCCGACTGTTCGTGGTCGATCTCCTTCATGAATTCGAACTTGGAGTTTGGAAGGTTATATTCACTCATCTCTTGCGTATCCTCATCGCGCAAGGAGGCCAATCGATCCAACTGATCAATGAAAGGCATGTACTAACCACGCATTATGATTCTTTCCCTTCTCACAATCATCTTCTGTTAGGTATCGTGCAGTCCCCACATTTGGCCGTGGGACTATCCGCAGATTTCACAACAACGTGTCAGCCATGAAGAAGCTTGCGGCGCGGGATTTTGAGGATATTCTACAGGTACGTTATTGTTCTGATATTTCCCTTGACCCTCTGAATCCCCATTTGTTCAACCGCCCAGTGTGCAATGTCATGTTTTGAAGGCTTGCTCCCAGAACCGCACAACAGATGCATTCTTCATATGCTTTTCGACCTTGCGAGCTGGCACGCGTATGCTAAACTGCGCGTTCACACAAGCGACACCCTCGCCTTCTTTGACGACGCAGTTGTTTCTCTTCGGAAGTCAATCCTTTGCTTCATGAAAACAACGTGCGAGTTTTACCGCACTTATGAGCTCCCTCAAGAAAGTGCTGCTCGGGGGCGTCGGACTGCAGCACTTGCAGCAAAAAGAGGGGACGCACCCACGACTGGGTTGCAGCGTAAGGAACGCAAGTTGAACTTGGTGACGTACAAATTTCACGCCCTCGGCGACTACCCCAATACAATCCGCGAAATGGGTACTACAGATAGTTACAGCACACAGCCGGTAAGTATTGACTACTATATGCTCCTTGTCTAACATTCTTATCCCTTCAGGGAGAATTGCAGCATCGGCGGGTCAAGCGGCGGTACCCTAGAACTTCAAAGAAGAAGAAGGGTATGGTCGGCTCATTGACAAAACAAGAATCTCGAACGCGCTACTTCGACAAGATGATCAAACACGTTTTCAACGACACGAACACTGACCTGCGACCTCGTTCAGAACATCCACTCCGTGATCGTACTTCGCCGTCCGACCATTACCATATAGCAACACAATCCAGGGATAGTTTTAATCTTACCACATGGTTGTACTCGAATGTCGGAGATCGCGCAATTCAGGTAAGTGATATATGTTTGTTACCTAGTAGTAGAGCTAATGTTTCTGCAGAACTTTCGTGTTCGACTCCAGGATCACTTGCTGGCACGGCTACGCAGTATTCAATATACGGGGGACGACCTTCAGTTTTCCGACGATGAACGCGACTCTGTTGTCATTTCTGAAGACAAAATCTATCCACACAGGGTTCTACGGGTCAACTACACGACATACGACTTGCGGCGAGAACAGGATAGTGTCACCGTCTCCGCACATCCTGACATCATTGTGCTTTCACAAGAAACGGATGAGCAGCGTCATCCGTATTGGTATGCTCGTGTCGTGCTAATATTTCATGTAAACGTTCGGTTTTATGGTGATGGTCAAGATGGTGCACACCTCCGTCGATTTGATGTGTTATTTGTGCGGTGGTTTGGTCGCGACACGAACTCACCGTCTGGATTTGGTGCGCATCGGCTCCCCAAGGTTGGATTTCTGCCCGCACATGATCCAGACGCATTTGGATTCTTGGATCCGAATGACGTGATCCGGGGTGTCCACCTGATCCCATCATACATCAATGGCACCACATCAGAGCTGCTCGGGCCATCGTTCGTTCGTCCAGAGGAGCAGAAGGACGAAGACTGGTGTCTTTTTGACGTCAACATGTAAGTTTGGTTTTCATTTAAATTATCCTATGTACAGCTAATTCGTTATACAGTTTTGTTGATCGTGATATTTTTATGCGATATCGTGGCGGTGGTATTGGACACAAAGGGTCAAGACAGTGGGATGCTTTCCTTCATGCAGACGGAGGTGTCAGGGGACAGGAAGACGACGTCAGTGTGGAAGAGGATGAGGTGAATGAAGATTCCAGGTCGGATGATGATTTAGGAGAGGAGGAAGGGGCGCCGGGCATGATGGACGAGTTGGGACTCGGAGATGAGTCGGATGCAGACACCGAAAGTGAGGATGAAGAGGGTCCTGGCACGGAGATGGGGAAAGACTTGGTGGTTGCCGGCGAAGGTGAAGAGCTTGATGACGATGTCCTTGCTGAAGAAGGATACGGTGCTCTATAGATCTATATCACACTATATTACGGATAGACATTAATGATACATAGTATATAACTCGGGTGGTACCGTTTATCATCCAGACGGGTCATTCATATCACACCATATCATGGACAGATAATAATTATATATGGTATATAACTCGGGTGGTACCGTTCATCATCCAAACAGGTCATACATATCACACCATATCATGGACAGATAATAATTAGGTATGGTATATAACTTAGGTGGTACAAATAAGAGACGTATATAACTTTGTGAGCTAGTTGGGGCAACAATGATATGTATGTTACGACGAACTTTTCCGTGTGACGAGCACATGTGACACCATATCCTTTCCTGGCGTTAGCTATCATGTACGTCACGTTTCGTTACATGTGGTCACAATTTTGCAAGTTTTGTGATGACACATAGACAGACAGACTTTTGTTCTTGAGGGAGGAGAAAAGGCGGGCTACTAGAGAATTGGTTGTCTTGCTTCATCAGTGGGAATTGACGAGGGTTCTGCAGCAGCAGATTTATATCGATGGGGGGCAATTGCAGAGTTGCCGATTGAACGTTCCTTCTGTTGTCAGGGGCATTTGACGTTATTTGTACTCACAACGTTAGGCTCTTCCTCTCATTTCTTGTTCTCCTCCTTTTCTTACCAGACTATGTTGATGAATCTCGACTCGTCCAATACGCTGTACCGCCTAGACGAACTCTCGCATCCACTCAAACAAACGCGCGCGTTCGTCTGTGTCTCAATGTGATTCCGATGGCAATGGCAGCAACTCAGAGCTAGACGATGGCTCTGGTCGTGGTTACGCTTGTATCAAGCGAATAAAAACGATTCGCGACAGCAAGACTCAAAGCAAAACCGATGAGCACACGGAAGACGAAGGTCCAGATTACAAAAAGAATCGCACAATTGGCGTACTGCTTGGTCACGACAACGACAAGGAGGACAAAATGTGTCTTGCACTGGTCGCGGTTGTTCGTCTAGGGAGAAGCCGCAGAAGAAGGCGACACGGGCAGATATGACGGAGGATAGCTCGCCGTCACCTGCCATGCTCCGTAATCGTTTGCAGTCCCCATATCCTCGCTCCGCCGTCGAGGAAGGCAACCGTCGATCGTTTTTGGACCGTCCGTCTGCTCCCATTTTCCTGTGCTCACGGCGCTCACAAAGCGACTTTTGACCGTTCAACCTACCTGTATTGATTTACCACACAGAAGCTGACGTCACCGCCTTAAACACCGTTGAATCATACGTGCCCGTGACACCTTGGGCATCTTCGAACGTCCAGAATGCTTCCATGCCGTCAAACCGGGTCTCGCTGCTACTTTTTGCGTTGGAAGAAGTGGAGTCTATAGCGGAGACCCAGATACTCGCACTCCCGTCTGTTTCGGCAGCAACGATGGTGAAAGGCGATCTATCAGAGGCGTTGCGCGCATGGTCATCAAACCCACTACCACGGACCCGGACCCGAGCAATTCAAGTTCTCCGCGCCGTACAGATTCGGTCACGATCCGAAGAACCATCGCCGTCAAGTACATCTACGGCGACATCGACCGGACGTCTATCTTGGAAACTTGATCTCGTGGGCACGCGCCAGCCAGACGAACATCAGGAAGAAATCAACTGAGACTCCGTAAGCAGTATTGACTGAAATTGGATTCACTGGGACGCAGATTCCAGAGGGTATCCCACTCCTTGATTTATTCTTACTGTCAGTCCATCATTCCGCGCCATCCTTTTCCATATGTACTTATCCCTGTAGCGCTCACACGCTTCGGACCTCGCACACGCGTGAACGTCTGTTTGTAGCAATCAGACCGCCAGGCTATTACTGCGGGAGGATCCGAAGTTTAGGTTCTGCCTCTTTAACAACGTTGGCGCTGCACGCGGTACGTCCACTTCATGTACGCAGGCACACCGCTAGTGACAGGTGTACTCCCCACCTTGCACGTCCTCTCTCGCGATGCTCGGCCACTCTGACAAGTCTGGCCGTCCCCTTACTCGTGATACGTGCATGCGCACGCTTGCACGCCCAGATGCCATCGTCATTGCCCTGGCCATGGCCCGATATTCTTGCTTAACCAGATTTCACGGCATGCACTGGCAGTGACTGCTGTGCGTTTTTATTCCGCTGAGACCGCAGAACAGTCGCTGTACGTCGCTGCCTGTCCCTCTCCCTCGATGATCCTTATCCTGGACGTCCTCGTCTTCACCCTCATCAAGTCTCTTTGACTCGCTCGTCACCTTCTCTTGCTCATCATCATCGATGTGTTTTTTTTTTCTTCCTTTAGTTATGACCGACTACATTGTGGCTATGTACTCCCACAATAAAATTTGCCCTGCGGCGTGCACGCCCTCGGAACAACTCGCAGTACAACAGATAGTGTGATTGCGCCAACAACTGGCTTGAATGTTTGTTATAGCACTTTTGTCGATACAACTGATTATCATTGTTTTATCGGTACCATAATACAGAAAGACGGCAGCACAACCACTCGTTCTTAGGAGTGTCAGATACTCGCTCTTTGGAACAGAGGTGCTTCCGACGACGGACTCCAAGGACAGTGCGGCGCATGGGAGCGACGACATGACGTGGCGCGAAGAGCAAACATAAATCGAATGTCGGAGGCCTATGCTCGTCAGAGTACGCATCCTAAATGTCAGCTACTTGAATTGCATAGACAAACTAGGCGGTGCTGTGAGGTACGCTGTAAGACTCATATTGCTCCGTGTGTGAACATGCTCAACGGTAAACTAGTTCGTACAAGCAAAGAGTAGTAGCATAGTAGGGGAAAAAGTCATGCTGAAACAGTCGTATTCGACAAAGGGTCATCTACCAAAGTGAATGAAAGGAACCCAAGAACTGAAGGGAGCCCCAGAATCGCGAAGTTTCTTGACGGCGCAATGCAATGCTACTGCCGCCTCCGTGCTGTCGGGAGCCCGGCTAGCATCTCGAAACAGGTGCTCGTACACGTCCCTCGCCACCTTTGGTGCGTCGTTGTCCATGATCGACCACATCGTCCCGATCACACTACCATACCCGGCAAGAAGCATCCCAGCTGCAAGATGAACGGATTCTTCCGACAATGACTCATCTCCTTGCGCAGTCTGACAGGCAGAAAGGAATGCGAGTCCGCCTTGCGGGCGCGATAACTGCATAATGTCCGAGAGCTTCAAGCGATGATGGTGGGCGAGGCATAGCCCGCTGTCGAGCGGCTTCTCGGGATCCTGTATTCCGTGACATGCAAAATGGACCCAGTCGGTATTCTTCAACTTCTCGGTGACGTCCTCGACAGTGCCATCAGAGTTCTGGAGGGTTACCAAAGGCGATTTCTCGCATAATTCTGTGATGGAATCGATCTCGTGCTTCACCGAAGACAGTGAATTGAGTCCGTCTGTCGGTGGCTGAGGGACGGCAAGTAGGCGAAGTTTCGAAGAAGGGTCATGCCAACTATTCTGAGGTGACGATGGGAGCGAAGTCAAAGTCGGCAAATAGGAAGATATAACGAAGTCGGAAAGTTTTGTGCCCGGCTCGGCTGTGTGATAAAGGCCGGCAGCGTGTATGGGCAAAAAGGAAAAAGGACCAGTCAGACACCAGAAGATACGGGTCATTTGATCGGTGCCAGATGGCGGACTCTAATCTGGAGTCAGAATATGTAGATCGAAATTCAAACTGATAACAACGACTTACCGAAAAGCCGAGTGCCTGAAGAACAGGGTGTACAACCTCATTCCAAAGGTGTGCCAAAATGAATTGGTACAACTCGTTCGGAGTATATTCTTCGAATCGTTGTGAATGTACCAGTCTCGCTCCCCGCTCACTACCATCAGCGAAATCTCTATGCAGCAACAGACTGAGAATTTTTTTCGAGAGGTCTGTATCCTCACAGGGGATGAGTTCGTGGAGGGCATCACGAGAGAAAACCAGACGATGTCGCTTGAGCAGCTCGCGAAGGATTCTTCGCAGGGCTTCCATATGAGCATGGCGAATTTCAGGGAGGGGTACATGGATGACACTCTCCAACTCCGCCATAACGATCAGTG
>JBBPPF010000509.1:0-18757 GCA_038091815.1 Leccinum obscurum | reverse complement strand
TTCATGGCATCCGACGCGTTTCTTGCGCGTTTCATTTCATTTCTGTAGCATCGTATTGGGACCCGACTCGTTCGTTTAGGCTCGATCACACACGCACACACCTTATTCCCTTTTTTTTCCATTCTCGCACGCTCGTTCCGTTCCGCTCGTCCGTTCGTATGTCGATATGGACCGTAGGGTTTCGTGATCGCGTTCGTTTGCAGAACTTTTTGGCATTTTTCACTTTCATTTTTCATTTTTTTTCTCTCTCTATCGAGTGCATGAGGAATGTAACTAGGTTTCTAGCATTATTTATCTGAGCTGGTTGGGATATCGCTCGAGGCACAGTGTGATCATCCATGCAGTGACGTCACAGCAAAGCGAGCAGCTCCGAGTCCTATTAACTCCGAGTCTCATATACGCGCAAGTCTTCCCTCGTTGATTTGGTAAATTCTATTGCAGATGATGTGTGGGTGTTTAAACATTATTGACAGCTACAATGGTCCTCCTCGTCAGTGGTTATCCCATGTCCTATCAGGATGCGAGGGTTTGGGTACTTCGCCATTGGCCCAACATCATAGTCATCCACAGCGAGATCCAACTTCCCATTGATATGTACATCTCAGTATCACAGAACCCATAACATCCGCTTCCGCGGCACCTTGTTCGACTGCATTCCCGCAGAAATTGGTGGTGACTTGGTTGTCTTGGTTGTCTTTGGCTTCCAGATTTGATCCGCACTCGACGGCATGGGAGTATAAGCACCTTCGTGAGGATCCGATAGCATTGGAATTCAAGGCATGGGCGTTCAGCCACCCAGACGACAAAGAACTCGCTGCGAAATCAAAGTGGACAACAGTAGCAGATCCTTTAATGGAGTGGCAATTGGTACGTCTCGTTTCAGCTCATACATTGATGTACTTGATACTGATATTGTAATAGTCGCACCCCTCTCGTGCTCGCCCTCCCAAGGTTGCTGGGAGGAGAAAATAGTCGCTTGTAGGCAACTCTCCAACGTTTCTTAGTCGAAATCGTGTATTGAAGTACTTTAATGGTATGTATGTACCTCGCTTAGCCCCTGATCCAAGATCTAGCACTTGAAGGCACAATCACTCAGTTCCGACTCTTCCGAGAGCTTGTGCTGCAGCTCCAAAGGTAACATTTTATTCCGTATCCTCTTGCGGAAACCGTGACCATGATGTCATCCCGGAGCGAGCTTGATAACCAAACTCAAACGGCACAACACGAGTCTGCTACGGCAGTGTCGCAAATGGTAGCAATGATGCATTGATGCCTCAATCTCAAGCTCCAGTCCTCCGCTGCCAAGAATCAAGTCAAGACCGTTGAACTCGATATACGTGTAACATGTTTGCCGCTTCTATCGGACTCACGAAAACTTCGATCGCTGCCATCCTGCGAGATAAAGACATGGTTCTCAAAATGGATACATACGATCCAGAAACCAAACTTTTTGAACCCCTTCAGATGCTGCTCGACCAATGCAAGAGCGCGAAAGTCTTTTCCAAGTCAGCTTTTTTTTTTTTTTTCGATACGTCTTGTGCGATTGCTCATGAGTTCTAACTAGGAAACTTACGAAACGCTTGGAGGACGTCATCCAAGACTCTGCAGCGTTGAAGACACATGTGGTAGGTCAGCTGAAAAGCTTGAGCAACGCCGCCCCAGTGCCAGAGCTCGTCAAATTTGGTATCTCCGTACGTCCGATTCCAATAATGCCTTCTGAGACTGACACTTTTACCCCTACAGCTCGCTCAATAAGTCATTCCTCACCTTAGCGACGCTCAAAGTGCCAAGTCCTCGTTCCAGCTTGCCACGGTACTCTCATATGCCAAACAAACGGCCATGTCGACCGTTGCAAAGGACCTCCGGCCTGGTGCATCCTGCTGGGAAGCGGTCCGCGAAGCTATCGCACGACTTGCAGGAGAGTGTAGTAAAATATTGCCCATTGCACTCGAACCAGAGAACGTCGTCAAGAGTACCTCTTCTTTATTTCCTGCCGTCGACCATAATCGTGCTCACGTTTGACAGTCACCGGCACACCGCCCTGGATCGTTCGCGTGGACGAAATTCGAGCGGGCTTGGCCGTCAACCTCGAGGCGGAACGCAAAGCGGCACAGTTTCAAGACGATATTCAAGGACTGGTTCGCAGTCTCAAGTCGAGAGACCAGACCATACCATTCAAGAGTCGACTGTCAAGATTGAACTGATGGAGCGCTGCATGGAAGCGAGCAAGAAGCAGACGGATACGATCGTTGAACTGGAGAGCGAGGTCTCGAAGGACAGGAAGCAGGAGCGGGCGTACGAAGAGGCGATGGAGCAGTTGCAGGCTGACCTAGATTCGCTCGAGCAGGAAAACCTGAAGCTCAAGGTTATGGCTCCACCAGAGAGACAAGGTACGAGGCTCCGAGAGAATCCATCACGAACAGGTTGCTAAATGTTTTCGCATCGAGTAGCTGCCGGAAATCAACCTGCCGAGTCGGATAATGCTCTCATTGAGGGAAGCGTTGAAACCTCTCATCTGCTCGAACAGGTACGTTACCTTTCCGATCTCTTTCTAAACAAAATCTTAATCTATTCTACTCCCAGATCGAGGCCCTGCGCGGCACGGTGAGGTTCCTACGGACGGAGAATTCGTATCTCAAAGGTCAAGACCTCTTGAAAAAGATCCAAGCCCTGCCACCGCTCCCAGAGCCGGTTCGCCTACTGCCCGTACCACCTCTCGACCCATTCACGCTCTCGGATTCTTATCAATCGTTGCACGAGTGACGCGTAGTCTGTGGCCTCGCCATCCTATGCAAACGCTTTGCCGCAATCCTTCGTGATCTATCCTCTTTCTTGAACATGGGCCGCATATAGCGCCCATGGAGGAACGTATCGATATACATATCGATCTCCTTAGACGTGATGAATTCCGTGTAGTGGAGTTTGTCAGCGACATCGTGAAGTGAGTGATCAGAACTCTAGAAGCCGGACGAGACCTCGGTGACCTCTATGTGGTATACAGGTTGTAGGCACAGCTCGACCATTTGAAATCAGATGGATGAGTCGTATTTTAGCGGATGAGACCAGTATTTGGGTGAACGAGAATTGGGTTATGCCCTCTCGTTCAATTGACAACGACCTTGACGTGTTTGCCGCCTCTATTGGACTCACGAAGACTCCGATCGCTGCCATCCTGCGAGATAAACCCGTGGTTCTTGAACTGGATGTATATGATCCAGAAAGCGAGCTTTTTGAACCCCTCAGATGCTACTCGACCAATGCAAGAGCGCAAAAGTTCCAAATCAACTTTTTTTTTTTCGACACATTCTCTCTTTAATTTGCTTGTGCGACTCATGATTTCAAGAGCGCCATTTGTTAGCAACATGAATTTCAGTATTACTCAAGGACTTGGTGGGACAAAAACATTCAGCACTGCACTGTTATTACTCCACGACTGAGGTTTCCAAATTCCAATGGGAACTTTGCTTCTACCAATAGTTCCTTTAGCCAACGAGAGGGAATACACACTCGACAACTGATGCGTTTGACATGATTAACGGGAGTGACGAAAAGAATAGATGAAACATCTCCGGGGGCTTGAAGACTACTACCGTTGAGGAGCCTTGTCTGATAGAAAGCTTCTGTGGGGTGTGTAGCTGCCCACTGAACAGCCCTCAAGATGGCACTTTGAAGGGAGATCTCGTTGTCAGGGTCCTCCATCAGATTCAATAGTGTGCGTGGAACACGCCCATATTTGTCTGCAAAGGCCTTTACTTGGTTGATGTCATACCCGTAGATGAAACTACCAAAGTTCGTATCAGTATATTGCCAAGTCATATAGGAGTTGTGATGACTTGCGCGAGATCCTCAATTTCTTCACTAGACGGGAGATCCATGATGTACAAGGCAAAACTCATCTCGCCGGTCCACTCCTCCCAGTTCTTTCTTGCAGGCGCAGTGACCTGGAAGAGCCGAACGCCAGGAGTGGTGAACATGAACAAACCTGGCATGTCATTTTCAAAGGAGGCCTCAGAAAATGCCCATATGGGAGGGTCATGGCACCACAGGGGTTCTAAGTCCCCAGAGTTGTGGAGTGAGACACCGGCTTCAGAAAAAAGTACATAGGCCGTGGAATGTCCATCATACTTTGGGAGCTCGACAGCCATCAGGAAAAAGGATTTTTGTCTGTAGCACTACCGTACTACAAAATACTATATAGTAATTGCTTACGAATTGTGTTTCTAAGTAGAAAACTGTAGCCTACCATAACATCATCCAATAAAAAGGTTCCTATATAGCAATGCAAGCAGAATAAAAAAACCACGTAGGCTACGTGGTTTTTTTATTCTGCTTACATTGCTATAGTAGCAACCTTTTTATCGGACAGTGTTATGTAGCACGATGCAATAATGAGGCATATTATATAGTAGTCACCATAAAAAAAAAAAACCACGTAGTACTACTACTACTACCAAACGCGTACACGATCATAGCCGAATGCGCGATCCGCAACAATTTTTGCAAAAATTCCAGGACTTGTCACGGTACGGATACTGCTGACAACTGTCAGTCACGATCGACAGCGCGAACGCTAACCCTACATTCTGCTTTTCCTTGCCCCCTTCCTTCCCTTCCTCTTCCCCTCCCTTTGGTCCATGTCGCGTTGTCGTGGTGGTCATTTTCGTCGGTCGAACGGTCACATCCGATCGCCGGGGACGATCCACGAGCGGATCGGAGCAGTCGGAAACCATGCCTTAAGCCGCTGCAATAGTAGGACGAGGACCGAGGGCCCGGACCTACACGCGCATGTCCGTGTGGACCCGTCGAGGTGGGAGGGGTGGGCAAATGTGTTGGCAGCGTCGCAGATGACCTTTGAGGTGAGCATGAATGCTGATATGAAGAGACGGTGGCCTGACGATCCCTAAAGCGGTCGGAAACCACGCCTTGAGCCGCTGCAACAGGACGAGGACTGAGGGGGACCGTAGTACACACGCATGTCCGTTTGGACCCTTTGAGGTGGGAGGGGTAGGCAAATGCGTTGGCAGTGTCGCAGATGACCTTTGAGGTGAGCATGAATGCTGATATGAAGAGACGGTGGCCTGACGATCCCTAAAGCGGTCGGAAACTGCGCCTTGAGCCGCTGCAACAGGACGAGGACCGAGGGGGACCTACACGCGCATGTCCGTTTGGACCCTTTAAGGTGGGAGGTGGGCAAACGTCGCAGATGACCTTTGAGGTGAGCATGAATGCTGATATGAAGAGACGGTGGCCTTGGAGATCCCTAAAGCGGTCGGAAACCGTGCCTTGAGCCGCTGCAACAGGACGAGGACGGATAAAAACAACAAACCTCACTACCCGCCCGCCTGACCGCCTGCCCGACCGACCGCTCTTCCACACCATCGATATACGTGCATGCTCATCCGGCCCTACCATGCAACCTGTACCGTTCAAACGTGCGAAGGTCAATATATTTATTGAGATAAAAATGTTGAGCCTCCGCTAATGCGTGACCACGAATCCATTGAGGGTTGACGGCACCACGGGGGAACGAAGGGATCAGATGGCATTGTTGTACAATGCGATTGACGGGTATGATCTCCGCATTCGGACTCCTCTGCCTCGTCGAGCGGCTGAGGCGAAACATTCCGATGTTGCGATCATATGTTTGCATGGGCTTGAACCAATGAACATAGGCGAGCGGGTGAGGATACGCGCCGAGATGTGCAGGGAGCTTGAAGATAACGCGCACTTCTGCCACGCGCAGACCTTGTAATGTAGTGAACCCCGCTCCGAGTCAGTTGAAAAGCAACGAGCAGTACAATAAATTACTCACTATGTAGTGTATCTGGATGCTGGCACGAATCTGCATGATCCATCACCAGGACCGTGTCAAATCTGGCTAACGTGGGCGGTTTCCGGATGCCATTAGAGCGTGGCGGCTGTGCATGGATTCTCGAGCGGTCCTTAGCTGGTATAATTTCACTGGGCGCTAGTAAGAGTACTAGATTAGTAAAGACGTCAAAGCGATCGTGAATCGTCGGCTCGAATTGGTTTTCATGGGACAATGTCCCTAGAAAAGCTTTGAAGGCGGTGAGGAAGGATACAGCTCCGTGAAACTGCTCTAAATATTGCACTGTTTTTTGGGGGAGGTGAGGTTTTAGGGCGATGCGGTATGGAATATGATTGGCTGGCGTGAATGCATCGACAGAGGGCGCGCGATGCAAAACCTCGTCGCTCTCGGATTCACTTGAGTGGTCAACATTATCAGTCATACTACCATTGCGCCACAAAATATATTGGTCGAACCAAATGACCGCTTCTTGGCGTTGCAGCCATTTGGTCATTTGGATCGTGTAGTCTTTCCGGTTGCTAGCGGCGTATGCTTTCTTTGCAAAATCAATGTGAAGACGTTCGGAGTTTTCGGTATTGAACCCATCCAAGCTGCCAAGGTTCTTGATGGTCTCAACGTAGTGGAGGAGCGAGTGGATCTTCGGGATGTTGAAGTGTTCACGAAGACCTAACTCGACAAAGACGTCTTTGTCCGTATGAAAGTCGTCCAAAGCTTTCTGCAACGCAGTGAGGGTTTCATCCGTGTGAGACTGGTACTGTGCCAGATAGATAAAATTGATGAGACTGGAAGCGGCACGCAGAACACGGGGCTCAGCACTGATACCAATCAAACCACCAATGAATACACGCTCGAGTTGCTTGTGGTCAGTGCCAGTCCACTGTCTGATCTTCGAGATGCCTTGATTGAAGTGTCGAAGGCCCGGGAAGATGGGCATCGAACGAAAGCGGTTGTCGAATTCGACCAGACCAGCAAGGGCAGAGCACCATTTTTTCAAGTGGTCCTTGAAGACGCCTTGGTGAAGCTGGTGCAGGATGTCGGAGGAGATGCAGGCAAAGATGTCGGTGTGAGGAAGGTCAGCCCAGAAGGGCGAGAAAACGGGCCGAAGGCCCTCAGCGATGAACTCCGGGGGGTACTGGTCGGTGGCCTGAGCGTGAAGGGTCTGTTTGGTTTGTGTTTGGTTGCGGAGAGTGAATGTGTCGTTTGCGCCTCGTTGGTTTGCACGCACAAGGCATTTCGGACAGCGATTCTCAGTGCAGCAACCCACAAGACATTGTTCGGGGTGGTCTCCGATGTACGCGGCAAGGATTGGAAAGACTCGTCGAACATTTCCATCGGCACACACCATCTCGACGCCATTTCGGCCCGCAGCCACGAGAGGCTGAAGCAGTAGCTTCATGCAATAATGAAAAAGGCGGTAGCCTGCAATGGAGTTGTCCTCGAAGGAAGCGAGCTTCGAGACTGGCAGGTAACCTAGCAAAACAGTTCCATGCCGGGATGGCTCACGACGGACTTTCTTGGACAGATTACCAATGCTGAGATAGACGGGCCACGCGGTCTTGTCACCCTTGAAACGAGAGAGTTCAGTCTTGTCTGATGCTACAATCACTGGTGCAACGGTAGCACCGGATGGCAAACGTTCCTTCAAACGGGTTAGGTATGTATTTGTGACAACATAAATGGACTTCTTACCTGCGTTTGCCACCACCAGTCCCCCGTCCACATCTCGTCGTATCGGCGGGTTTGTCCTTCCTGGTCCACATAAACCTTCTCCGGTGCGTAGGCCATACTGCCATCGAACGAAGGGTTGCTTATTAACTCTCGGATGCAGGCAACGGGATCTCTCATCCACATTTGAAGCTCCTCTGACTCGGTGTTGCCACCAAGTTGGCCATCCGGGGTATCCGAGTCACTTTCGGTCGGATCGAGATCACCGTGCGTTCGAATGGTTTGGCACGTCCATTCCGGGCCGGTAGGCAACTGATCGATTAGCTTCAAGAACTTATAGTTGCTGCTAAACGTCGGACGAGTTCGTTTCTGTGTCTGCCCAAGGTAATTTTAGTCCCTGTCAGGTCAACGTGTGATCTACGACTCACGATAGGAAGCTTCAGGAACTCGTCGGTCTCGCGCTGGTTCATATTTTTGATCAGCCACCGCGCCAGTCCCCACTCATCGTGATCTGCAAATGGAGCGTATGTATCTTTTTCCATGCTGTCTTGACTCATCTTCATCCGCTCAAAAGAAGTCAGATCGGTGCCAAGAATGTCGGCCACAGCACTGTGCGAGCAAAATTCGTCGGCAAACCGGGGAAACGAGGGTTTACTACCTCCGCTCGCTTCAAGTTCTATATCGTCCAACTGGTCGACCTCATACGACGCGTGAGTGTGGCATCCTTCCCTCTCGGTTGCTGAGCCACGGTCCCGAGATTCAGTATGCGTGGCTGTCCGTGTTCGTTCAGCATCAGCATCAAGCCGCAAAAGTTCTGAATAGCATTGCTGGGACTGCCCAGTGTGTCGGCGCAAAGCTCCGACCGTCGGAAAGGTTTGTCTACAATGCCTGCACAAGTTGTGCTGACGCTGAGTCCTTTGGGGAGGCATGTCACACTGGCAGGTGCGGGGAGGTAATTCAGAGTGGGGCGTGCAGCGAAGGCCTCTGGCAAAACTCAGCACGCTTGTACATTCGAAAGCTGTACTTGGCCTCGTCGGACCTTGCCTGTCACGCCCATTTGCATTAGATCAAAACGAGACCTGTGCTGCTATCACATGGCCTGTTCAAGCTATGGTTAGACTAGTTTTTGCTGCGTCCCTTACATTCCCGTCGGAGGTGAGGTGTTTTCGCGCACAATGACCCTGCCGCTTCATCCTTGCGCCCTTCAGACTGGTTGCTTCGAAATGCATCCCTTGGAGCGATCAACTTTCGTGCCATGCCAACAGATCCAAGCAAGGTCCTCATCAGAGGTGAGTCTGGTAGTTCCATGTACAATGACCCTCGACTTAATGGTGTTTCCATTATATAGCCTGTTCAAGCTTACAGTTAGACTGGTTTTTGCTGCGCGGCGCCCTACATTCCTGTCGCAGGTGAGGTCTTTTCGCGCACAATGACCCTGCCGCTTCATCCTTGCACCCTTCAGATCCGTTGCTTCGAACTGCAACCCTTGGAACGATCGACGTTCGTGCCATGCCAACAAATTCAAGCAAGGTCCCCGCATTTACCCAGCAGCCATTCCGGGTCAGTAACGACATATTTAAAGAATGATTTCTCATATCTTGCCTTCCAGTTTTTCGCCACTCTTTTGTCGCTTTCAACTCGGAGCCTTTCGACTCCATCCAAGTCGCTCACTGCCGTTTACTTACACTCCTTCCTTATCACTTCGTCTTTTTGTGTCTCGTTCGTCTCTTGACCTTTCTTTGACTCCTTTGATCGTCTCATTTCTGCTACCCGTTACTGACCTTGTTTCCCATTTCTTTCTACTACGCACTTTCTTACCCCATTACATCTAATCCGTCATGGTCGAGGTTATTGATCAAATTCCGGCGCACGCAGGATCTTTGTCCGGCGACCGTGGCGCTCGTGTCCGTCGTCCGACCGAAAAGGTTCAGGCCATGCGGGGTGAGTGGGATTGCCTATTGTATCGTTTCACCATTGATCGTTCAGCAGAGGAACTTGAGCAGGAAAAGACTGCTCATGAACAACAGACGCTTGCCAAGGCCAAAAAGCGTGTGGTGCGTTCACGCAAGCGTGACCAAGCTGCCAAGGCGGCTCAACAGGATCCCCTCAAGGCCCAATCTACGCCAGCTCAAGGCCCGGGTATGGCAGACATCGTCCCAACTGTGGTCGACAACGCGGTAAGTCTCGGTTATTTGTTATTATTCGCTCCATGTACTAGCTGCATTTTTTATATAGTTCTCGTCTCGTCCAGCTGGTGGTCATGGTGCTACTACCTTGGCCCGCACGAACCTTCCGAACCCACCACTTGTCGCACGTAAGGGTGTTATCCCACCGAACGCGGGCAAAAAAATCGAGGTAGTATCTACTACACGCATTTGCTTCCCTTGCCGTGACTAACTTATCGGGACAGCTCCGAGTCCCGCCGCCGCCGCCGCCATCCATGCGCCCTCGTGAGGGCCCGAAACCGTTGCGCCGAACTGAGACATATCTCGACACTGGCAACCCTACTAGCACTCAACTTGAGTTGAACCACTCACGTCACCGTGCGCAAAAGGGCTTGTAAGCCCACACCCGATCCCGGACAGGAAACAGAGTAAGCCACCAATATCACATCAGACGACTAGTACGTTGACTCGAGTTCCAGGATCGACACCGAAGACGATGGCAATGACCGTCTCGCTGCTCAGGCACCCACAAGAAAGCGAGTCCATCAGGTCATCGAGAGCGATGATGATGATGATGCCAGTGGACTCTTACCGGTGGTGACCAGGGGTAAACGCCCAATGACGAGTCGGACTCGGACTGACACGCCGTCTGCCGTTACAGTGCCGACCCAACCCCCAGTTCTGGATCTCGGCGGCTCGGGAGGCAGTGGCCCAGGCCGCAACCCTCCGCCAGTTGATCCGAGTCTGAATCCTCGTCCAAGGGCTGCAAACTATGATGCCGCCACACGTCGCGTCCTTGACGTCGCGATCGAATTTTATCATGCTGACATGTTGAGGGAGATGCCTTTCCCTCCGCCACATATAGAAATCCAGTGGGCCAAGGCAGCTTGGACTGCGAGCTGTGACTACTATGGGACTTGTGTCGAGCATGACCCGGTTCTTCTCAAGCTGGCGCGTAAGTTTATTTGTCTAATATGACATGAACTAATGATCACTCAGATCAAGGCACGAGGTTCGCACCTGCGCGGACAATTCAAAACAAAAGCACGCAACGCTGTTGCGTCAACATTCGGATTCGAATTGAGCACCAGTCTTATAGTAAAGGAGTCGAACCGCACGCTCCTTATAGAGCTCAAGACGCAATCGGCATACATGTATCAGGTATATCTATTCACTCTAAGATGTGACCTACTTGACGGCCGTTGTGACCTTCAGCAATTCCACCCGCCGCTCTCCGGTCTGTATAAAAACCGGGCGGTTCAACAAATCATCAACGAAGTGTTGTTCAAGAACAAAACTGCCGAAGGCGTCAAATGGCCCGAATATTATCAGCCCATTCCTATTCCGGCATACGCTCTCGCGCTGACGGCGGTAAGTGATTGAGTGTCGCTATCACACCGTGAAGTCATCTGACACTTACTAATGACTAGTTGGAGTGTGCGCTTGATGAATGGGCAACCGGATCGCGTGAACGGATCTCATTTACTGAAGACGTGTATGCACCAATGTACAACATTCACCTGGACAACCTTGAATTCTTCCACAAGAAAACTCAGACCTTAAACATCCTGCCAATGATCCTGAGGCAGGCTTATGATCTCGGACGGTGATTAAATATTAAACTTACATATTTGCTTACTCGAGTAATGAGTTACAGGTTGCACGCGGGCATCACAATCCCACAGCATTGGAACAGCTCGGTCATCATAACCCCTACGGTGATCGAGGATGCTATCAACGAGTTCGAGGTGTTCGATCCAGGTATGGATGAGATTCAGGATGACGGTATGTTGGGGGATGATGAGACTGATCATTCGGGCACACACTACTCGGATATGGACTGGCCGGATGAGGTTGAAGGTTCGGGGGATGATGAGGAACAGGAAGACTACAGTGAATAGTCACTGGTGATGTCGTTTGTTGTCTTGGTTGGGTTTGGGGTGGGTCGGGTGCTGGGTCAGGCGGGGATTGGGTCGGGTGCGGGTTTGATCGGTTGGGTCACGGTGGACATTTATAATTGATACCAATTGCACTATAGCTGCTACGGGTAGTTACTATACAGTTCTATATAGCTGCACTACCAGACAATAAGTATGTGCTACAGTGCTACAGTTGTGTGACTCAGGCGTGCTACCACGGCTACGAGAAGCTATATCGTTCGACAGTAGCTTTTACTAGACAATAATACACGTGCTACAAAGCCTACAATTGGCTATGGTAGAATTGCCTCAAGTCGAAGCTACTATATATTAGGGACTACTCGACAGCGACTACATTAACTACTCGGACTATATTGTACTATATATATTTTTTCTTTTTGCAGATGGACAAACGAAAAGCCTTTGAGGTTGGGATGGATAGACAGTGCGTTGTTCATCGATCTAATCATCTTGACAATCACTGACACGACCTATAGCCTGGTCAAACCTGTCGCATTCAGCAGAAAGCTTGACATCTTGACATGTTTCGTAAACTAGGTCTCGCTTGACTCAGTTCAGCACTGATCATATTCACAATATACACATACACGCGCACAACAATCAGGAGCCTCACACGACTTGACATTGATTACTTTCCAGACTTTCTTTGAGGACGTGGCACTCGCTTTTCATCTAACACCTATCCATCTGATTCTGATTCCAGCATAACCTTCTTTTCATCTATTTTCTTTTCAATGTGACCATGATCCGTTTTGATCTAGTAACTGTATTGACCCTCTAGCACCTAATCACCTTTTGTCCCTCATTTTTTGTACCCAAGCATTTTTTTCTGTTCCGAGTTGACTCCTTGGAATGCATCATTTGATTATAATGCTTTTCATTATTCATTCTGCGGTAAGCACTGCCAAGCAGTGGTATCATCGCTGGTATGTGGAAAACGTATAACAGACTCGGAGCTCGTGTACAAAAAGACGCAAACTTGTGAGCAAGAGCTTTCCGTCTCGAGAAGAGGTGGCCTTGGTGCCTTAGTATTAGTATCATAGCAGCGCACATGCACCAAGTCCCCAACTCCACCTATTTTTTGCAGTTATTGTAAGCCTTTCAATTTGACCATAGCTAAACAAATATTCTATACAATGTCACAAAAATATTGTTAAAATATTGTTATTGGGGCTACCTCTTGAGTCTTAATACAAATCAAGGGGTAGGACATTCACGAGGAGAGGGACATGTAGACATGGAGGAGTGTAACAAGTGACAAGTGTTGCACACACTTTCTCCTCTACCCAAGTAAGGTCCTGAAATTCACTCAGAAGATCACCCTGAAATAGTCTGTTCACAAGAGCAAGTCGAGCCTGTTGAGGAACTTTTTGCTTTGACAGAGCAGCATGACATTGGCCACAAATAGTCACTTTTACAGTTGTTGTCCCAGTCCAATATGGCACTGAGACATTTGAGCATTAAGCCATCAATGCAATGATTTTTAAAAGTGAATGAGGGAAACATTGATGGGTCTTGCAGTTGCAGACAAAGCACATCTGAGTCAATATTGAGTTTCATTGCCACTGAGGATCAGAGGTGGCATGTGGCATCAAGTCACATATATGGCTGAGAAGGAGTATGGAGTGGATGCCCAGGTCACCTGTTGCCAAAGCAGGAGAGACACAGATGGGATTGTGAAGGTTCTGGAGAAAAAGGTGTGGAGACTGCAGTGGTTTCAGTCTTTCAGAATTACAAAGTCAACTCGGTGATTTTTGCTTGGGGTCAAGGATTTCTATTCTGTTCTTTTTATTGCACTGTTACCACCATACAGTCATGTGTGTGCTTGTTCTTTTTCTTTTTCTTTTTCTTGTGCCTCTTTACTTAGCCTGGCCAGTGGCCATGACCCATCTTCATCTTTCCCAAAACATACCATGGTCCATCAAGGCTGTAGTTATGATAGGTACTATAAATCATAATAAATGTTGTTAGAATGATTTTGACAATGTTGCACAAGCACTTTCATTGCTGGCTTCTAATATACAATTCCCAGAAATAATAATATTGTAGTGGCACATTCCTGACTCCGACATAGTCTATTAGTGTAAGTAAGTGATGGAGACTTTGAGTTCAGAATGGGGAGGCACAGGATCAGGAATATGGAAAACATCATTGACAGTTGCTGGCAGCTGCTATTCATACACTACTACATGTACTATTGTACACTCTGAAGAGGAGTGCTAAGCAACAAACATTTTGAACTCCAAAGACACTGGCATGAGCAAGAGGTGTGCATTAGCATAGTCTCAGACTCTCAGCACACAGACTTGCAGATTTTTTTGGGGGGAGGGAGGGGGCAGGCATAAGCCTCCAATGATAGAGTTTTGAAATTTGCAATCAATAGAACCCTCCTCTTAAAAGAATCTGGGAATATTCCTGCTGCAGTCCATGCTTGAGATTGGAATATGGACTACCTCAGGTTACTCAGCCAACAATGTTTTTGCCCCACATTTCTTCCCAAAACTTTCATTTGTCAATTAACATGCATGGATGCAACATGGCTGAGTACATTTCTATAGATTCCTGGCTGTCTGACTATTTTTATTTGCTGTTTTTATCTACCTTTCATCTTCAAACAACTTGATGTTCTGAGTCACTGACTCCTGAGTCCTTCCATGTGGCATATTATAAAAGAGTTCATTTAAATGCTGAGAATACTGGGTTATTGAATGAACAATGAAAGATATGCTTAACATACTCATTCGATTCTGAAGAATGACATTCAAGATCATTTCTACCTTCTTTTGTTTGGATGCTTTGCCATACTGATCAAAAATTCCTTTCATAGCTAATTTAACCTTGTTGGGTATGTTTGATGCCTTGTACTTTTGAGCAGCAGACACAAGTGGTTGAGAATCCTGTTGCTGGAAAAGATGGAAAGAATGCTCCAGAATGAGGAGTATATCTACAAAGCAATGAAATCATTCATTTTATTTGATTTCTTTCAAAAGAAATTTAGACAAGAAAAAAAAATACCAATAGTGGTTAGAAGGATTTTCTTCCATGTACCCATATTGATCTATGATTTTCAATTGGATTGTAATACAAAATGAAATTGATGAGGAACCTACAATACTGTGAGGCTTCAGCACAGAAGATTTATTGATATACAAAAGATTGGACTGAAAGATAAAATATTACAATCACAAATACATGTAGTAAATCCACATACTCTTTGATTGTGAATGATCTGACAATAACGAATTGAATTAAAATCAAACCAGGAGCATCATGAAACAAATTCACCGTCTGTAAAATAAATAAAACAACAGATGGGATCAAAATTGAATTTGCACAATCAACAATTTGTACAACCAATACTTACAGTCTGAAATGAATGTAAGATAATGTGAATACAAGTATATTATCAGTAGTAATAAAAAACTTACATCCTGCCATTTATGACATGATGTTGTCAATATGATACAAGATGAGTATGCAGCCAAAAATATCATGCAACAACTTACAGCCTGGAAATTAATAAGTGAAAAGTCAACAAAGAGTAAAATTAAAATCAATTTTGAACTGCATACCATCTGTAATGAATCCAGTTTTTATGATTATTAGTATAACAATGCTTCACCAGATTGCATGATGTAGATACCTCCTATAGTTATCAGAAATAAATAATTAGTATCTTGTTATCATTGTCCGAGTAAAATATAACTTACAGTCTGTGATAGATAAAAGAAAACAAGCTCAATAATTTGAATATATTTCATAATGATAGAAATCTCACCAGCTGAAATCAGGATAAATGGCAGATGAAAATATATATTTATGATGGTGATAAATTGATAATATGAAACAACATACATTCTGTAAATGAAAAGAAAACAGCAAAAAATATGATCAATCATCAGATGAGAAGGTATCAAATTATCTATCACATACTGTCTGTTATGTAGAAATAGAACAAATGATAATATTATGATTATTATCCTTGGAATATTTTAAGAATGAAAAAAAAACTCACAAACTATCAATAAGAGAGGAGATCAAGGCATGAATGAATATCACTCAGTTTGAGAGCACATTGGACAATGGACCACTGACATTCTGTCATTTCCAGAGCAGAATAAATGGACATGGCATGATCAGCATCACCACTCTCTGCCACATTCTACAATGCACAACTCACTTCCTGTTATTTCCAGAGCAGAATAAATGAACATGGCATCATCAGCATCACCACTCTCTGGCATATTCCACAATCAACTCACATACTGTCATTTCCAGAGCAAAATAAATGGACATGGCATCATCAGCATCACCACTCTCTGGCACATTCCACAATGCACAACTCACAGCCTGTCATTTCCAGAGCAAAATAAATGGACATGGCATCATCAGCATCACCACTCTCTGATGCATTCCACAATGCACAACTCACATCCTGTCATTTCCAGAGCAGAATAAATGGACATGGCATCATCAGCATCAACACTCTCTGGCATATTCCACAATGCAAAACTCACCAACTGTCATTTCCAGAGCAGAATAAATGGACATGGCATGATCAGCATCACCACTCTCTGGTGCATCCCATAATGCACAACTCACAAACTGTTATTTCCAGAGCAGAATAAATGGACATGGCATCATCAGCATTACTACTCTCTGGCACATTCTACAATGCACAACTCACATGCTGTCATTTCCAGAGCAGAATAAATGGACATGGAATGATCAGCATCACCACTCCCTGGCACATTCCACAATGCACAACTGACAGTCTGTCATTTCCAGAGCAAAGTAAATGGACATGGCATGATCAGCATCACCACTCTCTGGCACATTCCATAATACACAACTCACTGACTGTCATTTCCAGAGCAGAATAAATGGACATGGCATGATCAGCATCACCACTCCCTGGCACATTACACAATGCACAACTCACAGGCTGTCATTTCCAGAGCAAAATAAATGGACATGACATCATCAGCATCACCACTCACTGGCACATTCTACAATGCACAACTCACATACTGTCATTTCCACAGCAGAATAAATGGACATGGCATGATCAGCATGACCACTCTTTACCACATTCCACAATGCACAACTCACATACTGTCATTTCCACAGCAGAATAAATGGACATGGCATTGTCAGCATCAGACATTTCATTTCACAATGCACAACTCACAGACTGTCATTTCCAACATAGGATGTCATGATATTAGTTATAGTCCCATCAGTGTAATAAAAATAATTAGCAGATATTCAAATTTCATGTTTGAGCTAATTCATATGAAAGCCTCATCTTACCCAAAAGTGTGGAAACCATCTTGCCAAAATTTTGGAATCTATGATATCCAAGCTGTGCATGGGAAGTGCAGATTGATGCAGCTTGTCAATGTCAGGTATGATACTTGTTAAAATCATACCATCAGTCTTTGAAGAATATTTGATCTTTGGTACTCACTCTTGAACTGCATATCTAACACACAATGCTATGTTTGTTTCTTGGGCAGTAACAAATAGCATTTGCAAAGCCTCCTCATCCAAAGCTCCAGCTGTCTTTTCGAACAACATGTTACATCCCTCATTTGAGTTGTGCATCCCTAGCATCCATGCAAATTCCGTGAGCTGAATCATTTTACTGAAAAAGAGAATAATACCTCTCATCCGAACACTATGTTTTGGTGCATATTTCAGTTGAGAGAGACGACTCCATACATTAGCATTGTTGAAAACTCCATCCGTGAGCTCATGTGCCTTTGCTACTTTCTCCTGTATTGGCAGCTTTCGAGCATCACCAGATAGTGCACTCATGGCTACAGCCAGCAATGCATCAAACTTGGTGAACAACACAATAACAGGCACTGGCCAAGCTATGAGCTCGAAAAATACTGTCAAAAATGAGCCCACCATTTTTCGTATCACACTCATTGAAAAACATTTCCTCGGAACGTTGGATCGCCCGATTCAATTTATCCATTGGAATGCAGTACCTATATAGAGTATCAATGACCACTTCCCGCAACTGATCAAGCTGGTACCAGATGGCATGAATGCGTTTCTTGAGCAATGTCGTGTTTGCACGATCAGCAATGAACTTCTTCAATTGTTGGAATTCATGTACGGAACCGGCCTCGAAGCCCTGCGAGTCATGGAAGACGAAGTTGTCATTGCTCCGGAAAATCAGCTCGTTCTCGATGTCGTGTTCCCCGCGCTAGCGTGCATTTGTAAAGATGCGCGTCGAGTCCGCTCGAGTCCAGTATGTCGTGACACTCACCCCCCTGGATCCCTCGACCTGGGTCAGATCAATCTGGTCGCACGGTTCGGTAGGCCAGTCATCCAATGTACTAAAACAAACACGCACCTTGTTACCTTTCCCATCATAGACCTCCGGATTTTCGGTAGTGTTACAGATCGCGCGGAGAATAGTCGTCTTGCCAGAGTTCGCCCGCCCAATAATAAGGATCCTGAAGCGGCCAAATTTCTCTCGGATGTTTTCAAAACCGCCAGCCTGGATTGTCTCTGAGTTCGAGTTCATATCTGGATTCTAAGCCTGAGCGTATGTATTGTCGAATAAGTTGTGGAACGTGAGGGTGAGGGAGGAAGAAACAAGAGCCACACGTCGATCGATTCTCATCTACTTCCGACATCCGCTTCCGGCAGGTCCGGTGGCAATGGTCGGGAGCATCCGGCCACATTCATCCGAAACATCCACCTCGACGGCATGGGCATTGAATGTTGAACGAGCAAGGGGGCGGGATGGGTGTGCGGTTTCGAGCCTGCCGAAAGTCCTTGTCGGGTACCACTACCCCGATCGTCGTGTAGGTAACTTCTAAGTAGGTCGGACCGTGACTCGCCATGGATGAAGCTGTGGCTGTCCAATACTCGTGGGAAAAACTAATGGTCGTTGAGCCATCCCGTAGTACGCTACCACAACCACCGCCTTCCCCCTCACACCGAGTTGAAACCATGTTCAGCTCATTTGGACCATGGTACTCCCGGGCCATCTTTCATCCGTCCACGCTGCATCTTGTGGCGATCATCGCGCTCGTCGTGGCTGGCTGGATGGCCCGGGACCGGTCTCGGAATGTAGCCAAAAGCACACTGCCGATATGACTGATACCGCTCCTTCCAGGCTACCGTAGAACTCG
>JBBPPF010000508.1:0-18765 GCA_038091815.1 Leccinum obscurum | reverse complement strand
GATTGAAAATTTGAGTGTCTATGTAGTGCTATATAGTAAGGGAGAAGACGATGGGTCTACCAGTGCTACCAGTACTATATAGCACATGGTAGCACTCTTTTTTTTTCCAGATGGACGACATCGAGGAGGTAAGCCATCAAGGCCGTCATTCCATTAGCGCAGACAAACATTAACAAATGCAGACGCCATTTTTCGATAGCGTGGATGAGCTCCAGCAACATGTATGACTTGTTTCACGAAGCCCTCAGTGCTCTGACCCCTCTAGGGCATAAACGTGCAAGATATCCTCAAACTCAAGGCAGCTGGCTTTGATTCTGTTTCGACTCGGCATACTTAACACGTCTATCAGGGAGCGGCGATTCATACTATATCTGGAGTTGTGATGACGACGCGTCGACAACTCCTCAAGGTTAAAGTCAGGACCTTCGCCTTTCTGCAAGAGCTTCTAGTTCATCGTTTTCTCGTAGGGCATGTCAGAGGCGAAAGTTGAAAAGATAAAGGTAACAGGATATATGCGCTCCGGAACACTTGTCTTATTGTATTTCGTCTCATGCAGGAAGCCGCACAGAAAATTGCGGTAGCCAATGTTTGTTTGAACCGCATATAACCTGTCACTCATCCTAGTTCAGGGCTCTTCATTCGCCACAGGGGTAGAAGTCCAAGATCGTCGGAAACGCGTCCTCATGATCAGTACAGGCAGTAAATCTGTAGATGCTATTCTGGGAGGCGAGGAACACTTCATTTCTTACACAAAAGGGATATTTGCATATTCTTTTCAACAGGCGGTATCATGTCTCAATCGATTTCGGAAGGTAAGCGTCCTTAGTGCTTCTAACAAGGAATCAATTAAATGCACTTTGCGAAGTATATGGCGAGTTCCGTACAGGAAAGACGCAGATGGCGCATACAATGTGCGTAGTGTCTCAGCTCCCACCTGAATTAGGAGGGGCTTCGGGAAAGGTATCTCGTCTGTGTTCGGGATAACACCCTCTCGTGGCTAATTCGACTAGGTAGCATACATCGACACTGAAGGCATATCAAGTTAGTTCTTCTTGAATGTGTCGAGCTCATAGCACATCCAGGTACCTTTCGTCCTGATCGCATTCGGTCTATCGCGGACCGCTTTGGTGTGGACGGGACCATGGCACTAGAGAATATTCTTTACGGTGCGCCGGAACACTGACGGAATACTAATCGTCCTAACCGTTGCTCACAATCTGTCGGAAGCTCGGGCATTCAATAGTGAACATCAGGTCTGAGTGCCACATTTCCTGTCTGCGAGTGCTTATGGCGAATGTACAGATGGAGTTGATAAACGAATGCTCTCTTCGTTTCGCCGAGGACAAGGATTACCGACTTTTAGTACGCCTGCCCCTTGTATGTGACATTAACACGGAAAGCTTACTTTCGATAGATTGTAGACTCTATCATGGCTCTTTTCAGGGTCGATTACTCCGGAAGGGGAGAGTTGAGTGAAAGACAACAAAAGGTACGGGTATATTCAAGTATAGACTGCACCAGACACCGGACAGACATCCATACACGAACACTTTAGCTTGCTCAGGTAATATCTGCGTGCGTTTTCGAGACACCGAAGGTCGCTATAATCATTGTCTGCAGATGCTCTCCAAACTCTCAAAATTGGCCGAAGAATACAACGTTAGTAATCCGATATATCTTGCGTTCTACATTGACTGCCCCTTGAACAGATCGCAGTGCTCATTACGAATCAAGTTCAATGTACCATCCTGAATTCTTTCATTCTCTCTTGGCATCTAACAATCTCATAGCCGATCCCGGAGCAACCATGACCTTTGTGGCTGGTGGTGCCTTGAAGCCCGTCGGGGGACACGTTCTCTCACATTCTTCGGCAACTCGTATGTTTCTACGGAAGGGTGCGTCATCAAAATTACTGAGAAGCAAAAAGTAACCGATGTACCTCGACATAGGCCGCGCAGAAGAGCGCGTAGCTAAACTGGTTGACAGTCCTGATCGCCCGGAAAGCGAAGCCTCATATAAGCTGGATGAAGGTGGCTGGACCGACGTCTAACTTGAAATACTCATCATTCGTAAGCGGCCGCATTTTACTTGTCAATGCCGACTGCCGCCTTTCTTGATGCCCATGCTGAATCGTTTTCACTGGTACATAATTCGTACGCTACGCTGTAAACCGGGCGAGCGACTACATAGTACAATATAAACGATAGATATGGCCTACCCCTCCTTCGGGCTCACGCAACTCCTCCTGCGATGATGTCACACGGTCGTTCTACATTCACCTTGCACTACAACACAAGATGTGCGCTCGGTTCGAGACTGATGTGGACGCACATGAGACCGAAGAGGAGATCACACTGCTTTGAAGATGACCAGATGAGGAGCTAGCAGACAAGAACGACGAGCTCACCCCCAGGGCCCAGGGACGGCGTCACAAGGGTGACGCTGACGTGGAGGCTGCCTGGAGCTGAAAAGGATCAGGGACAGCACGGAGTCTTTATTGGATTCTCGATCGCGCGCCTACATCTAGTAAGAACTGAAAAATGACAATGCGGATCAAACGCAGCTTGCAATCAGTGGTTTGCTGGGCCGGGCCGGGAAAATCCTTGGTAATATTATCATCGCATCCGTCGAAGGCTCGAAGCAATGGAGATTGTCCAGTATTGTGTGAATCACACGCCGTGAATCGCATACTAGGTGCAGATAGTTGATCAGGCAAGCATACATGTTGCCGACGCCGCCGTCTACCAGCTCCGAACAGTTATTGTCCCAACACACTCGAGCAAGCTTCGAGAAACGAGCGTGACGCGACAGGGTGCCAGACGAGGCCCGAGGGCGAACGCGTGACAGTGGGTAACCTGGAACCCTAAAAGGGTCAGGAATTAAGAAAGAAAACACTAATCCCCTAAATAAACAGTATTCCATCATGTCCGGAGAGATAGAAAAGACCGTGGATGGGGATGCTTGCATTCTCATTCCCCTTGACTACTTCCTTCATACTATGGCCCTCGTCCAACCTTGTGACACTGTTTTAAACCTGGTTGATTGGAGCAACACATTGTTCCAGTCTCAGGCTGCGGGCCACTACACCGTTACTGAAGCATCTTACATGAAATCACACTCACCTCTCCAACATGAATATATGCACCTTGTGGTCCAGCACCAGGGACCTATTGGTGATCCAATCACATTTGCAATCCGAATTGAACGGAACATCCATGGCAACACCGGACTACCTGGCTGGGTTGGCCTTTGGAGCACACCAGATGACACAGTCAAGTTCCTTGGGGCACCACAACCCTCGAACGACAATCAACTCCATAGTCTCAGGTGGGAGGGGGTTGTAGCCCCTCCACTCCGCCACATCCTCTCACTGGTCCTCAACGTCAAAAGTTTCTTACCCCGTTATTGTCTGGCGAAGACCTCTTGCTATCCCTTTGCAAGAGCAGTCTTCCTGTCGATCAATGAGATATATGGTCACAATGCACAGCACTCCCAAGATCCGCCACATTGGTTTTCAAAAGAATGTCGTCTATTCGGCATCTTTTCTGCAGGGTCAAGAAAGGCACAGTGGGCTGCAGAGGGAGCTGCAGAAGTTGACCGGCGCTACACAGCCTAGGTGGGTTTCATTGGGTACCCATCATATCAACCACTTGAGCAAGCTGGCATCAGGAATGACTTCAAGTTGGACCATTTCTGATTCTCTTCTCTCTTCCTTTGTTTCCATTTTTTCGTTTGTTTCCGAGTCCGTGTTCCCTCTCACTGCCTACTATAGTAAAATCAACTTCAAGTTGGTTTCGTGTCATCCTCATTTCACCTCACCCAACAGCCAGTGTTCTAGTTGTTTTTCTCCCTTGTTGCACGGTCATTCTGTTAGAGTATCCTAAGTTATCCACTATTCTTATCACTACGTTCTACTACAGTAGTTCCCTCAGCCTGTCGTACACACGGTCAGTGCTGTCGACGTCTCCCGCTTCCCTCGCCAGTACCTGACAGTGATTGCGCAATGTGCAGCCTAGGCACCCAGCGTGTGACACGAGCCGGAAAGGGAACCGAGAAGCCCCGAAGGGGTACTAGTGCTCCTGAACCCAGCGAACCCACCGAAGGGTAGACGACGATGACGGTGAAGCTCTCTCAAGAGCCTTCCTCTCCCTTGCCCACACAGAAGTCAGAATCAACATCGTGTCGGACTACTGACAAAATTGAGCATGTACGAGGAGAAGCGTGGCCTCAATGACATTCAATTGACATGGTGCGCATATCGTTATACCTAGTGGTTTGCCCGGCCGGACCGGGAAAACACCACGAGTTGAAGTTGAAGTTGTAATTGACCAGCGCATCTCCTAGATGATATTATCATCATGTCGGAATCGAAGGAAATTTACCAGGATGGCGCGAGGCGCCATCATTTCTATTACAATGGCACGAGGCTCATAAAGGTGCATCTTCTTCAGATGCTGACTTGAAAAATGTGGAACCCGAGCGTAAGGCACCCACTCCGGTTCATCAATTGCCTGAGACCATGGGCACATCGTCTATCCGCCCACCCAAAATCCCACTAGCTTACCGGTTGGGTCGCGGTCGACCGTTTCCACGGACTCGGACTCAAGCAACTCACGAATGTAGCATGTGGCACACAGCAAGGGAAGTAGCGCACGTTCGTTTGTATTCTCACCATGCCCTGCATATATAGAGACTAGTATCCGGACAACGGATAGCTTGCAAAACAGTCTCTCTACATTGACATGCTAGCTGTTGTGATCTCGTTGTTATTCGTCGGCGCCGTTCACGCGTACTGTCCCTTGCCATCCCTTTACCCTGACATCGAACCATGCGTTGACTTGCCACTACAATACTCTTGCGAAAATACCACTGCGTTCACCAATACATGCTGCAACGTTAGCCCAGGCGGGCTTGTGTTGCAAACCCAGTTTTGGGACACTTATACTGGGTTGGAGGAGTTCGGTCAACTGCTGCCTCAGGGAAGCTGGGGTATCTACGGATTATGGCCGGACAACTGTGACGGGTGAGCAAATGACAGATCATATGGTATCCTTGAGTTTACTGACTCCGCAAAGCACCTATAACCAATACTGTGATCCATTGAGGGATTACAACGGTTCTAGCGTTCGGACTTTCATCGAGGACTTTGAACGATTCGATCTATTGAAGTACAGTGAGCAGAATACGCAAGGGTGTGGTATAAGCGAGTGATTACTCACGTCTCCAACAGTGGAAACCTTCTGGATCAACCAGGGCGCGCCAAATGACGAGTTCTGGGCACATGAGGTCCGTGGCTAGTATCCAAGTGAAGACTGTTCAAATTTCCAACTAACAAGACGACAGTTCTCGAAGCACGCAACTTGCACTTCGACATTTGATGTTGCTTGCTACGAACCTGATTATCAGGAACACCAGGAAGTGGTCAATTACTATGAGACAGCAGTGAGGGTGTTCCAGAAGTACCCAACTTACGACATGCTTGCTGCGTGCGTACCTCCGAGTCCTTGCGAGGGTTCTATATTACTGAAGATTTTTTAAGAGCCGGGATTCTTCCCTCAAATACGACAACGTATAGTCTGGCACAGATTACTAATACGTTGGTGTCTCAAACTGGTGCAATTCCCTATCTTGGATGCGTCAACAATGGAACTGTCCTTGACGAGGTTTGGTACTTCAACCATGTCTTGGGCACGGTGAGGTCTGTGCTGGCAGTGCTTGAAACGACTTGACCTTTGAATCACAGGAACAATACGGGACTTTAAAACCGATCAACTCGACTACTCCGTCGAGCTGCAACAACAATGGCATCTGGTACTATCTACGTACGAATGGGTCGGAGCGCATAGTCACCTACTAAATGTGGACGACGAAGTATCTGCGCTATCCGGACATTCGATTGTCACAACTTGAAGACATCGTAAGCCATTGGTATACTCACTGATTGGTTCCGGTCGTAGATCAGTGGTATGTACCCTCGTACTTCCCTCTTACTTGCTGGGTATCCAGTGTGGGTGCATATATGCGATAGACGAATGTACAGTACCTACATCTTTACCCCATGCTTGTCTTCATCGAAATGATCTTGCTCTTCCTGTCGCGTGAAAACGGGGTCGGAAGTAGGAGGAGTTTGTGACCCTGCATCCCATTGAAGAAGGTTTGAATTATCGCGAACTTGTGGGGATACCCAGTCACCGTGGCATGGTGAATCGGAGCGATCGCCTGCAGAGTCATCGGTAGCAAATTCAGAGATGGCATCGAAGCTCGTAATTGAAGGATTCAAGTCGATCTCTGGTAAGGCGGCACTGATCTGATCGTGTCTCGATAGTTGTGTGGACCTTGAAGCTTTCTTTGCATCCCTGAGCTCGTGCCTTCGCCGTGTTCGCGTCGTGACGAAGGTATGCCCTATGACAGTCAGACTACACTTCGAGCAGCTGCACAACACGAGTTGCTCGTCCCACTAATTGCGTCAGTGGTACGGAAAGGCTTGAACATGTAGAAAACCATACCTTTAATACCATCGGAATGTGTGAATAGAGTCGAGGTGTTTGTGTTGCTACGCGTCTAGCTGATCGGAATGGACGCGACAACTTGAAGTCATGTCAGTAATATAAATAATTTTTTGGTATATATAGTACGGTCGATAGGCTATAATGTGTGTGTAATGGACGAGTAATCTGGGGATCTGGGCGAAATCCTTGCTGATGTGACTGTCGCAAATCCGTCTAACACACAATCCTCGTTTTTTTTTGCAGTGCTTATTTCGTTAATGAACGCGAAAGGTCATGTGACCGACGCGACGCGGTGCCAAACATGTAAAAACAATTTTATTGGTCCGTCTATGCGGAACGTCATGGTATTTCAAGTGTGGGTCATCTCCTTCATTCCTTCTGTCATCTGTGACTTCGGACATGACTATTCGACTTGACCTCAACGCGTCCGCAGCAGAATCAAGCACTCGGAGAGCTCTCCTAGATGTTTCACTTTCAGTGGCCAAGTGCAAGAAAATCGTGGTGGTCACTGGAGCCGGCATCTCGTGCTCGTCGGGGATACCTGTCAGTCATCGTCTGGTATCCAAGCTCGGAAATAATATACTGACACCTCATCAGGATTTTCGCTCGTCGGACGGACTGTACGCGCTCGTAAAGAAACAACACCCCGGCGTTGTGTTGAAGGGTCGGGACCTCTTCGACGCGTCGTTGTTTCGTGACCAGACCTCAACGGCTGTATTCTATACTTTCATCTCTCAGCTCAAGCACCGCATCGACTCTTCCACTCCTACTCCCACCCATCGTTTCATTAAAACCCTCGACACCAAACAGAGGTTGCTGCGCTCCTATACGCAAAACATCGATGGCTTCGAGGAAAAGGTTGGACTTCGTGGTAGCTCATGCCAAGCGACTTCGTCTAGTAAAGGCAAATCAAGATTGAGGGCTGCTGAAGTACGCAATATCCAGCTACATGGTGACATCCACCGTGTCCGGTGTACTTTGTGTTCCGAAGAACTGCCTTGTACAGAGGGTTACCTGAGCGTGTTCAACCGAGGAGAGGCTCCGGATTGTCCAGAATGCACGTTACGTTGTAAGTATAATCACCCATGGTATTGATTGAACCGTGCTAATTATTGTGTTTTCCTAGCGGAAGCGCGTTTGGCTAGGTCAGCCCGTCCTCTTAAGGTCGGCACCCTTCGCCCAGCAATTGTGTTATATGATGAAGTTCATCCACTCGGGGAAGACATTGGAATGATCCAAACCCAAGACATTACCCGAAAACCTGATATGCTGATCATCATGGGCACTTCCCTGAAGGTCCATGGGCTCAAGAAGCTCGTCAAGGATTTCGCGAAAGCTGTTCACGCATCGAAATCACTTATCACAGGTACTTCGAGATCAACCAAGAGCTGGCAGGGCAAGGTCGTTTTTGTGAACAAGACTCCGCCTGGGAGCGAGTGGGAGGATGTGATTGATTATCATGTTTCTGGCGAAACGGATGAATGGGTGGAAAACGTTCTCGAGGACTGGAAAAAGATGCGACCATCAGATTGGGAGGTTCAACAAACGCTGGATGTTGATGGTGTGTTCAAAGTTGGGAAGGAGTCGGCGTCCGTGGCCACGCAGAAAAAGTGTAAGTCACCGGTCCTCCTAGTCGGATGCCTTATTGAACATGTCACAGCTGCCGTACGTAGACGGAAATCATTTGGAGAGAATTCTCGCGAAGAAGACAAGAAGGCGATTGCGGCTACCGCTCCATTTAAACCACCATCAACTGCACCGTCGTCGCCTGTCAAGCGACGGCAATCGAACTGTCATTACTCCGATGTTGAGGCAAGTCCACGGAAAAGAAGAAGCACCTCTAAGGCTGCTGGAGGGCTGGAGATGGCAGAAAGACGCCTCCTGTTTCTGGATACGACGAACTCTACCTCACAGCCCGACAGTAAGAAGGTGTCTGAACCGCAATCCTCCATGATGTCTGGACGTCAATCAAGGACCCGAACGCTGTCAAAAGAGATATCCATCAAGAAACCTCGGACGAGGAGCGTCACGTGCACGCGACCAAGGGCGAAGGTTTAGGTCGAGCTCAGGAGGATGAAATAAATGCATTCTAGAAAGTAAAATAGCATTGTATTTTAAGTACAACAGTTAATCTGTGACACGCTGCATTCGAGGTGACTGGCTTGTTATCCAGAGGCTGGAACGCACCGATACTGGGTAAAGTAGCTGCAAAACAAGACGACGTTGCTTCCTCGACGACGGAACCACCCAACTTAGTCACTAATCAACTCGGACACACTCCAGTCCTCAAAAGAGCCATCCGGAAGATACCGCCGAATGATCAAGGGTATTTTTCGCTGTGAGAGTTCCTTGATGGCAATCTGCAATGCGTCTGTCTCACCATCCAAAGGAACAAGAACGGGGGCATTCATACTTTCCGAAACACAGTCGGTGAGGGAGTATTACTGGCATGTATTGGTCGAAAAACATACCTGATTTGCAGTGCCCGAGTCCCTAGTATTCGCGCTCTCTCGTATTTGGTCAGGTAGGGGGTGGTCACCCTAACTTTATTTGGTTGCCTCTCGCCTTGCAGACCTGATGCTGCTGGCTGCTGAGGCGGGTGCTCGTCTCCGTTGGCCATTTCTTGGTCATGTTCGGCACCATTGACACCATTGGGATGAGATACCTCGCCATTGGTGTCTTCCCCTTGCTCTTCACCCTGCTCGCCGCGTTCCGGTAGTTCATTCGCTAAGAGGTCATAGCTCTCATCCTGTCCACATTATGAGCGCTGAGACTATTGTGGAGTAGCGTGTACGCACGAAAGCGCCATCGGCAAAACTAGTTGAAAGTCAGCAACACCATTTGAGTGGGTCGAAGAAATGTACGAACCTCGGGCCATCGTAATCATAATCGTCACCTCCACCTCCACCGCCGCCATAACCATCGTCAGACATTTTGGGTGTACACGCTCACAGCGGTGGGTCTTCAGCAAATACGCAGTGCTGGGGCTTTGGAAGAGCAGTAGTAGACACCAGCTATTACGTAAGCTAAGCTTTCCTTCTTCAATGCCTTGCAAACTGTCGGCCTGCTTCATCGAATCTGATAAATCTGTGCGTGGGCGTCATCTTGACCGCCTTGCAGCGCGGAAGGATACTTGTCAACGAGTTCTTTCATTTACTTCGGGTGGCCTTGGCCTGACTATTGTCGGGTTGGCAGTGAAATGGATCTTGAACTAACGTCGAAAGGGTCGATCGTTCATTTATTCGTCACGTCGGGACTTCACATGCACAGCTCTTGGTACCTCTGCTGTGTGATTTGCGTCCCACGATTAACGGTGGTACGCGTCCCGTGCCATTCGCTCTCTTCTCACTCAAAAACTTTTGTTTGCAGGTTTCCACCTCCCGAGGCGTCGGTCTATCGGTCACACAGCCACCACCGTGACACGGCTTCTTCGCTGATCAAAGAGCATTCAATATTCCACCCCCAAACGAGTATGTTAAGAAGTACGGCTGTCTTATTGGCTTACCCTTCGAGAACAATGATCTGATTGTCTGGCTACACCCGTTTCCCGACGTTGCGATGATCATTCGAGTAAAGTCGCAGCCGTAAGTAGCTAAACGGTTACCCTTTCTAGGTCTTTGGATACCTCCCAGTGGTTAATCTGGATGTTTGCCTATGCTGGGAGCTTTCGTCTCCAATCTTTCCCCGTTGTTTTCGCCCGGATCGTGCGGCGCAAGAGAGAAGGGCACAAAAATGTATAGAGTGATGTTGGCCATGCGCACGGCTACGCGTTGCACCTTTCGCGGAAGTTGATCCCATGTGAATGCGACATATTGCTCCAACTGTCCGTTCTTGGAATGAATGCCAACCTGACCAATCAAAAGTTGCACTTGCCCCCCTCCCTCACTCACAACGTCGTCATACATTTCTACGTACAACCTTCTTCTTTCCCTCCGTAATGCCTCAACAAAGATTGGGTCGGTCTTGGGGCACCCGCTTTGATTCCCTCACGTCCTCCGACTCTCTTTCCTCCAACCCCGAAAGTGTCGTTGCTAGCTCCCGCCACATGTCTTCTTCGCCGCGCAGCGTTTCTGCCGACGACGGCAATAGCGTTCAGGATGACAGGATCATTCAAGACGCGAGTATCTTCATCGGGAGGTACATGGTCACCCTTTATTATATCTTTTGCTGACGACAACTCTGTCAGCTTGCCTACCAACATCGAGCACCCAGAATTGGCTAGCATGTTGTCGCAACATCTGTCTGAGCATCCTCAAGTCAGAGGAATCAAGGTCATCCGTGATTCGAAGGGCGGCACCTGTGCATTCATCCAGTGTCAGGTCTGCTGCTCTTTACGGCGTGGTTATATCTGTGTCTTCTAACCCGCCGTCTACATAGGACCCCGAGGCAGCCTCTATGCTCATGAATAATCTCCATTCCACTCCGCCACAGCCGTTCTTGGGTCGATATCTTCGATACGAGCCCGCCCGCGCGTTCAGGACTCTACTCATCTCATATCGGTGGGTAATTCGCTCATCCAGCATGCCTCGCATATATGCACGTACAACAGCGCATATATCTTTGTTATCGCTTCAAGTCGTTCTGACTTGGAATATAGAAGCCCCAGACAGTATGTTCGACAAAGAGATGCTTCGAGGAAAGCGAATTTCATGACCACTGAAGACTCTCGGTTCGTCGACGTCGAGTTGCCGAATGCTATGAAAATCATCAAGACACCCGGAACCAAGTCAGTGTATTTTCCCGCCACTTACAAATCTCTAATAGAGGCATCGTAGGCAGCTTAATATCCTGTACGACTCGGAAGCCTTGAATGCCACACCTACCGGTGGGGCCGACTCTGATTTATCACTCGTGCCTCTCCTTTACGACGCCGAGGTAATGTCGAACCCTTCAAGGGGGTCATCTTACTCATTTTTGGACGCAGTCTCTGTTTCGGATCGCATCCGTATTTGGCGTAATTGATTACTTTGGGCCATACTCGTCTGAAAATGAGTGTGGTCAGATGTCCGCCAATTTCCCACCTCCTCACGATGGTCCACGCTCGCCTGTTATGGATCCTGGCTGCTGGAAGGTAAAATGGGTAAACAGAGACGACTGTGTGAGCGCCCTTGTGGTACGTTCAAGTTGACTAACGTTCGTCATATCCATGGATTCTAATATCATCCACTCTCACAATCGAAGACACTTCGGAGAATTCCCCATCTAACTGTTACATGGGCTCATCAGTCGAATACACCACATGGACCTTACAATTTTCCACGCGCGTTTCCTGGTATTCAGCCCTCCCACTCCTGGCGCGGTCATGTTGTGCGCCCTTCCGCGCGCTCAGCTTCATGTTTTCTGCCGGCAAGCCACACCTTTCCTGCCCTCCGTACCACCGAGGATCCCTCGCCCGCTGAACATCTATCGGATGATAAAGTTGCCTACCCGAGCTCCACATGCAATGTTTGGCAACAGGAAACGTCCAGTGTATCAGACGGCAGAAGCACGCATTATTCCCGGCCATCTCGACCGAGAGCACTTTCTTTGACGCACGATCGACCTCCGCAAAGAGTGTCACTTCCCTCGCGTGAATCTACAGGACAGCTCTCCTTCACAAACTGGGAATCGAATAATCGTTATCGGTGGGCAGATCACGTCGAGCCGACTGAATTCAAAGGCCCGAGGTTAGCGGTTTCTGCCAGCTTTGAGCATTGATAACACCCTTTGTGTAGCATGACTGGCCCCAATTTCACCTCTTCGCCATACCTTGGCCATCATATTGCGTCTTCGGATAGCGGTTGTTACGCTTCACAAGAGGGTGATAGTCAAGAAATCGATGCAAGCATTCCCCACACGCCGGACTTTGGCTCTTCTCCTGTCACACCGAGAACCCCTGGATCGCTCATGCTTCGCACACCTACTACTGCCAGCTATATGGGGGACTTCCAAAGCATGTCCTTCAGGGACTACGACAGCCAAGGTTCACTTCAGCAGGTCTCGCAAGAGAGGCGGGATGATCATGCCGTCGATCCTACGACTATCTTTGTTGGAGGTCTAGAAATGTATGGACCAAACGCCTGGGATGAAGGCAAAGTCAAGGTATTGTTCTCAAAATACGGAGGGATTGAAGCGGTCAAGTTCATTCGACCCAGTACGATATTTTACCCTTCTCCGGATCTCATATTAATATTTTCCCTCAGATAACAAACGATCTGCGTTTGCATTTGTCAGGTTTAATGATACAGAGGCTCCCATAAGAGCCATAAAGGGCGAAGTGAGCGTGCTTGTCGCTTGATTGCTCGTATTCTGAATTCGACCCTAGCACAATCGAATGCTTGACGGTCGTTTGATCCGTGTGCAACTTCGGGATTGGAATCCGACCTATCGCTCCTGGAGGTCGGTACCAAACAAAGAGTTCGGTTCGCAACAACTCGGTGCCACTGATAATCATAGTGTCGATCCAAAGTTGCCCAGACCCGGCATTCTTAGCATCGCTGCCCACATGGCAAATCTGCAACTCACGGACTCGTCGACTCAACTGGCTCCGCAATCTGCTGGTGAAATCAGCGACCTGAATGAAGTACGGGACGAGACTAGACCTTTTCAACCCTCTTCTGCCGACGACTCTGAGCATGATCCAACCAAGGAAGCTTGCAAGACGGAAAAATCGATGGATATGAGGCAGGGTGATCCCTCTATACCAGATACTACGATGGCTGTGTCTTCCCAGATATCTGTGGTAGCGCCAACCTTGCCGGGGCAGTATTCAGCACCTACGCTGCAGTTTTACCAGGGATGGATCCCAAACTACGCTCCACAGTTTCCGTATCAGATACCTTTTGCAGGTCAGCCTTACCCCGGCTATCCCCTCCCCCCACCTATAGTTCCGCTGCCCCCGCAGAGTGGTGGGTCAGATGGGAGTGGAAACTCCTCGAACCCGAACCCCACTGTCCCCATTGGTCCAGCTAGCGGTCCATATCCGGTATGTGGGTCGTAGGAATTCCTTTCCCGTGCTGACCGTACAGTAGGTGTTCTTGCCTTATCCTCCTTCGCTGGGCCACTGCCCTGATTCGGGCCAAGTCCCTACCGGCCATCTGGGACTTGCTAGCAACCCAACTATACTCCACACACAAGCGCCCCTGATACCGACCGGGTTCATCCATGGCGATCAAGGAATGCTTGTTCCTGTCTATCCTCCCGATGCCCTGAATCAGTACATGGCTGGAAATCAGGATCGAGGCCAAGCTCCTACCAATTCCGGGTCCGCCGAGAGGCAGCCCCCAGTGGCTTGGCGCCCGTATCCACCACCTCCTATTCGCCCGGCCGTCATCTTTCACCCCTACATCAATCCACCACTGACGGCCCCGCCTCCTCATCACCCAGGAGCTCATCAGTGGGCTCCAGGTCACCCATGGCATGGAGCACAGTTGGGAAATCCCCATGGAGGACCTGGTCGCCGGATCGCGTCATCGCCGGCTGGAGGGCCCGCTCCAATTCCGATGGGCTCTGGTTTTGAACGTAACTTGGTGCCTCCTCGTCGACAGTATCGTCGAGACAACCATTCCCAGCATCACAAAAACAACTTTACCCGTGGTCCAGTCGGACGGTTTGGAAAACCTCCTTTCGATGCACCGCGGTCACCGTCGGATATCCAGTCGACATCGGTTCCTCAAATTGCCGCACCGGATACATCCATCGATGCTAACTGGCAGCGTTGGAACACGGATCAGGGTAAAAATGTGTAATTTCTGGACTCTTATTCTTATTCTTATTCTTCGTTTTGTCCTTTTGTTACCGTGTCTTTCCGAGGCTTGAAAAAGTACAATCGTGTACCTGGTACACAGTCTGGATGAATTTGTGCCATGACATTTCGCATTTCCCTATCTTGACCTTTTGTACCGACTCTGGTACGCTTTGTTCCATATCCATCCCTCGTCGCTCTCGAACGTCTGTCACGCCCCTGAAGTGCGGTAGCGCCGCGAGCAGAACGGAATGAAATACGTCAGAGTGTGCGATAACCTTTTCCTTGTGTTCAAACTGTTCATCAATACATATTCGAAGTGCCAGCCATTCCGTGTACGTGAGCGAGCTTGGAACGCCGTCAATAAATGTTCTCCGTTGTGGGGCACCTGGCAGTTGGACGGGCGGTCACTGATCCCCTTGTACGTTGACTGATCAAGTGAGAATCGATCGCTGTCAGGCTAGGGCAGGGGTGCGACCTGCCGCAAAGTTATTGAAGAAGCCCTGCCTCCTTGGGAACGTTGATGAGGGGCGCATCCGTTTTTATCATTTATCTATTTATTTTAGAAAGGGGGTTCGGCTTTATTGTAGTGCCCTCGGCGACTCCCTCCTGTAAGGGGACGGACGAGCAGGGGAACACTTGACCCCTTTTAGTGACAGTTCCAGCGCTCGAAACAGCGCCAGTTCCAACGAGTTGGCCGTAATATACTTGAACTTATAGCCAGCCAGCTGGAACGACTCCCAACACCCCAAATTTGAAACGTTGCGATCACACGAAGTGCGACGTGTCAGAAAAGAAAAAGAAAGTTGTTGTTTGTTATTCATTCTTGCGCGTCTGTCCCACTGGTATATGGCATGTCATCGTAAAAAAGGATGGAAAAAAAAAGAAAGAGAGGGAATCAAAGATAAGTATCATCATCATCAAGTGTCCAGATAGAATCCAAGCAAAGAAAAAAAAACGAACGAAAGAGAGAGAGAGAGAGAGCCTGACGAAATACATGTACGTCGAATCAAAAGTGAACGCAAAAGTGAGAATATAAGTGATATCGTGGAGTTGCGAGGGGTATGCGAAAATGGCTTTGAGATACGTTGAGATGCGATATAGTCAATGAACGTGAGGATGGGCATATCTGCATTGTCTTTCTATCAGCGTCCATCTTGAGGAGATGACGGGGATGAGGCGACGTACGTGGATCATGAAATACACGGGCTGCAAATGCATGCATGAAACGATTATGTCGCGAAACAGCGGCGTCTAAATAGGTAATTAGGTAGCGGTGTAAAACGTAGACCCGCGTTGTACACTGTGACGGGACGCGTCAGTCCTACATCCGGATGTTCAGTCGAGAAACGCCTTGCCTTCACAAACGGAGAAAGGATATGAGGGTTGTAAATGCGCTTGCTATGTCCGCTTGCTTCCTGTGATCCAGGATAAATGTACGCTGCCAACTCCAGCAATCTGGACTTTGGCGCGCACACGACAAACCTGCAAACACATTGAGATCTTGCGTGCGTGGGCACAAAACTATACGTACAGTATCTGCAACCTCTGCTTTCTGAAAGCTGACGTGGAGATCGCCATTGGGCATCCTCGTGATCTGATCGACTTCACCAAAGGACTTGACAGATCGAGAGGATATTAGGCCAGACCGATCATGGATACACGATAACCACGTACTTGACACCACTTTTGAATAGCATCCAAACGTTTCGTGTCGTTCAATGCGATGCCACTGACCACCAGCTTCCTCTTTTTGAAGTGTCTCGTCGGGCTGCCCAAGGCAGGCAAAGAAAGTCGGCTCGCGCCTGGTCTCCCAGCAAATAAGACGCGCGGCTGCGAATCATCAGGCTCCTCGATGAAGATCTGGTTCAGACCTCCCAACTGACTTTGCCGAGACTTGGACATGAATGGGGAGCGAATGGTTCCACCCTTGAGAGACAAGGGGGGAACCATTTGTCTCTCTGGGAGATGTGGCGCAGAAGCAGGGTAGAGTGACCGCAATGGCGGAGATGGTGCGGAACCACTGTCAGTTTTGAAAAAGGGTTGTGACACCATGCCTCCAGCGTGCGAACGAAGACGCACAGACCCGAAAAGGGACGGGGGCTTCGAAGGCGGTGTAGATGGCACAGGAGATTCACCGTCGTCGTGCACGGACAAGGTTGTAGGAGTAGTGATTGAGGAGCAGGTGTGAGAGGAGGACATGCTCGGCCGCGATCGCGAATGGTCGGTGAGGGAGTCACCGGGACTCAGACGTGCATCTGTGTCAGGGATGGATACAGATGAGAAGTGACCCAGAACGCTCGGTCGCCACCGCCACGAAGAAGCGCGAGGAGTGGCAGACGTATGGGAGCCATCACCTAGCAGAGATGTTTGGAGACTCGTGCTTCGTGAATGGGAAGATAATGCACTTGAGCCAGGCGCGAGGTCACCACGAGACGAGCGGTGAAACATTGACAACCTGGAAGAAGTACGAGATGCGGCCGTGGTCCTCGGCGAGGGTGATACAGAACGTCTTGAAAGATGAAAGTGTCGTAATGATGATTGAGGGTTGTTGTTCATTCGGATGGTTGATCGCGGACTAGCTATATCTATGGGCGTCGTGCCATGCGATGGCTTTTTTGTTGATAGATTAGAAGATGTCAAGAAGAAGCTGAAGATTACGAACCTGTTCATGCGGAGCGTCTTCTGGGGGACATTCTTGGGCAATATCTTCATCCACAATAACGTAATCGTGCATGCTGTCAGCGTCGTCCATGCTACGATGAAGAGCTGCCATGTTCATGTGAGGATAGGCAAGGTATGGATTGCTCTGAGTGCCAATTGGATCTACGTCAGAAAGGTCAAAGACGTCGGGATAGTTGGGGGTATGGAGTTCTGAGAGCCACCGAGATAGACGACTTGAGCGGCGTTGCAGCATGTGGGCAGATAGTCCTGTGGAGGGAGGAGTGGGGATGGCGAGAACTGGGACGCGGTTGTACGCGTCTGCTCTGCGGATGGTCATGAAAGAGGACGGAGAACCGCCTCTGAGAGCGGGGGTATCGTCTAAAAGAAATCGGATGTGAGTACGAGAGTGTGTGTGGGAAGGGAAGGGGAATTTTACATACGGGAAGGAGGAGGGAAGAAGAAGTTGAGAGCGGAGCCATGATGATTATTATAAAGGGTCGGTTGAGTTGAGACCGATATATTACTAGACGAAGTGAGGTCGGCGGCCTTAACGGACATCTGAGTTGAGAGAAAAGTCAAGAAAGACGTCGTAAAAACTCATGCATGGAACAGAACGAGGTTAGGACGACATTCACTCGAACATCGTCAAGAAAAACGTGGCATACCGCTTTACGGTAACTTTCCCAGAACTCCGGCAAAATTACGGTGGCCCTGTTGGCCACACCGCGCCATCGCTGTTCATCAATTCATGATTAGCATGGCGGTGAAGAGTCAGTGCTTGTCCGCTTGCAATATCCGGACTTTTTTCTGTCACCCACGTAGTGCCGACGCTCGCGTCGGACCACATTTATTGCAGTCACGGACAAGCCGCATTTGCGGATCTCTCCCGTCGCCTCGACACGGCGTTCTCTGTCTATACGCTCCCTATATGGCAGATCCCTCCTCGACGTGCGCCACGCTCGCCACCACCCGGTCCGAGATGCTCCCGAACAACTTGGCAGAGGACGTCTGCTGATATCTCTTCAGAATCTCCGACGCCTCGAGGTGTGGCGGCGTCTCGTTCGGCCCTGCACCGCTGCTCGCCTCTGCTCCATCCAGCAACGTCACTAGCTCTGTATCGACCGGCAGAGCACCCAGAAACGTCAACCCCTCTCGCTTCGCCATCTCCTCTCCGCCCTTGGTAGAAAAGATGTTGCTAATCTCGCCGCAACACGGACATACATATCCACTCATGTTCTCGATCAGTCCCAATACAGGGAGCTTCACGGCACGGGTGAACGAAAGACACTTGATCGCGTCCAGCAGCGCGACAGCCTGTGGCGTAGTGACGATGATGGCAGACAGCTTCGAGTGAACGGGCGCGAGGTGTTCTAGTAGTGATAGATGTTCGTCCGAGGTGCCTAAGCACAATGCTGATCAGGCTTTCCCACTACCCAGCAAAGCAAAAAGTCACGCACCTGGTGGGGTGTCGATGACAAGATAGTCGAGTTGCCCCCATCTAACGTCGCTCAGAAACTGACGGATCATCGCGTTCTTCTTCGGGCCTCTCCATACAACGGAGTCGCTCTTCTTTTTCAACAAGAACCCAACGCTCATACATGCCAACCTCGGCTCAGAGCCTTCCTGAGCATCGGCGTATACAGGGACCCATCCTTCGCTGCTTTGATGGACGCCAAGCCCATCCAGTCCAAGCATGCGAGGTATCGAAGGTCCCGTCAGGTCCACGTCGAGGATCCCAACGCGCGGTCGGGATGACCGGGCATGGAGACTGAACGCAAGCTGGGTAGAGACAGACGACTTTCCGACACCACCCTTGCCCGAACAGACGATGATGATGTGTTTGACCGAGCTGAGCCGCCGTGAGATGGG